>CATIWR010560722.1:0-15490 GCA_949677035.1 Omphalea diandra | reverse complement strand
CTAAGTAATTTAAGACCTAGATTAAACGAGTTTGTGAAATTATTAAGAACTCACTTAACAATCTCACCAAGTCCTATAAAGAACTCAAGAAGAGAATTAACTCTCACAAACAATTTTGCTAAAAAGAAATATTCTTCAAATTCATTGATTTGCCTGAATAAGAAGGGCTACTTATATTTTGCTAAAAATAAATATTCTTCAAATTCATTGATTTGGCTGAATAAGAAGGGCTATTTATAGCCTTTACAAAGCTTCTAGAAACCCTAAGAATTACTTCCTAAATAGTTTTGAAATCTGCCTAATCTATTTAGAAAAAAGGATACTCCTAAGCTAAAAAGGAAATAACTAAAAGATACATTAGATATCTTCCTAATTATAAAAGAAGTTTCTTATATAAGTAAATACAAAGTTCCTAGTTAGTTTAAGAGAGAAATTCAGCTAATGAGGAAGTTTCCTCATACTTGGGTCATGGGTCTTTCCACATGTTGGGCTTAAATAGATCAAGTTAAAGATTTCCTTTGAAGAGTCCATATTGTCATCTCCAAACAATTGGGCTTTTTGATTCTTTTATTTTTCTTCGGTTAGTCCAATGATTATTCCTTGTTGTATGAATAATCCAATTGCTTCTTTAAACCTTTTGAGTCTTTCCTTTGTGATTGGGCCATGAAGTTGAAGTGGATCTTTGGGCTGACCTTGGATATTTGCATCACCCTGTTTGGGAGTCGCACTAGCATTTATCATTGAGTTATGGAGGACCCCTTCCCACACACCATTGGCCTTGTAGATTGTAGTGGTTCCCCTTTTTTTGCAGTGACCGGACTTGGCTTGGGCCCAGTTACTACTTGTTGGGAGTATCAGTCAGTCGTGGCTCCGGACCCAACTCCAGACCAAGAAGTTTAGGTCCTACACTGGCAATTGGTGTCCCATGTTAGCTCGTAGGCTAGCCCGTTATTCCAACTGCTCCAATTTTCCATCAGTAAAAATAACAAACAAAACTAATATATATATATATATATATATATATTTGTCTGTGTGGTAGTAGTGGTAATTTCAGACACCAGCAAACAATGAAACCTTTCTTGAGGACCAATTGGCTGCAATGCAGTGTACCAAACTCGTGGTCTGAACAATTGAATTGACAATTTGACATCATACATGCTCCTTATGTTTTCCATACGTAAAAGATGGATGAAAAATTTTAGTCTTGCATAGCACCATAAATTAAAAAAGTAAGCCATCATTTGATATCACTTAAAAAAAATAAAAAATAGATTTTAAAAATGAGAAGTTTGATTTATATTTTTTATTTTAAATGTTTCTTAACAAATATAAAAAGAAACAGAGAAATAGAATATTTAAAAGTCCTTTTTAATATTTAATTTAAAAATTTTAAAAACTTCAGCAATACTAAACATTGAAATAACTACCAATTAGATTAGTTAGCATTTTATAGCAAAAATATGATGTTATGCAAATAACAGTTGTTTATGAATAATTTGATGATTCGATAACAACTCCTAAGTTTTTTATGTTTTATAAACATATGCTTAAACTTAATTTTAAAGTTTATTTAACAAATAAATTAAACTTGAGAAAGAGTTTGTTCAAATCATTTAGACGTATGAATAGCTCATTTGAATTTAATTATCAATAATTTTCAATTTTCATAATATATACTAATAATATAATATTAAATTATACATTTTATTAAAAATAATAAATATTAGTTATCATATTAAAATATACAAAGTATATATTATAATTTTAGTAACTATATGAAAAGTTCAGTTATATTTTGATATTATTAAAAAAGATTTAGATTTGATTAAAGTTCAATTAAACTCTTTAATAATATATGAATATAGTAATGTCCAATTTGATTTTATTTATTTAAAAAATGAATAAAATCAAAACATAAATTTTAAATTTATTTAATAAATAAATTAAATTAAAAGTAGTTGAAATTGTACCATTCGCGAAAATAGGCAAAACAATGAACCTGACTTGGATCGATATATAGACTATAATGAAGACGCAGGGCAGAGTAGGATGATCAATTGGCGGCTATAAAATATCCTTCACTCCACGTGATATCTGTAAAAAAACCATCCAATATTGTTGGAGCCCTTATATCATAAATGTATTTTTTTGGGTCATCGCTCCTATGATATTTTATAATAATAATAACATATGAAGAAGGCAATGAAGAGGCCTTTCTCCCTAAACTTTGCGTGACCCACCACTTGCGTCTTAATTATACACCCAAAAACATGACAGCCCAGAAAATTGGCGCAATCAGAAGCTGGATTATACATCATGCAATTTGCAGCATTTTCTTGTGAACCTCTTTTATTTTTTAGAGATCTACAAATGAGCTTTTTGGCTTTATAATGTAAAAATTATTTTTATAGCAACTAATTTTTACTGTGCATACATTATATGTGATTAAAATAATTATTACACATATAAATTAATTAATTTTTTAATTTTATATTCATATAAATAAAGATAATAAATTATATAAAGTTATAAATAATTAAAAAACTTTTAGAATAGATATAAAATAAACTTTTAATAAGTATAATTTTTATTAATAAGTGAATAAAAAAATAAATTTAAGACCAAATGATGAAAAGCTAGATTTAAAAACTAAATAACAGTTATACAAAATTAACCGAAAAATTAAATAAAATAATATCGAGAAATACAAAAATATTTTCATATATTTTCGTCACTCATCGTCAATATATATATTCACTGTAACAGTTAAAATTTTAAAGTAACATTACGATAATTTCCCTATTTATAAATATATTTAAAATAATTATATGATAAAAATTTAACTCTATAAGAGAAACATTTTTTTTAAACTATATTTTAGTATAAATTTTTTATACTATTATTATTTTATGAGATTATACAAAAATTTTTGTGGTAGATATTTAAATTTTTTTAGATAATATTGCATATAACTATTTATATAGAAAATATTTTACGATAAATAAATTTTAACATTTAATATTATCTAATATTGAGTTTTTTATATAGTCATGACAAAACAAAGATATGTTATAAATTATTTTCTTTTAAATTAAAAATATCTTCATTTTTAACTGAAAATAAATGGTTTCTTAATAAAAATACTTTTTGTCCTGCACGTTATCTTATAGTTATTTTAGCATATATGATATTGCTATAAAAATTCTTGTAAACCATCATATCATTATACAAGTCATTGGATAGACTTAAATTTCAATTTTAAGATTAAAATAATAATTCTATAAAAAAATATTATTTATCCAATTAAAATTTATAATTTAAGATTATTATTATCAATTCAAGAAAGTTTTACATCCTTTTATATTTGAAATTTCTTTTTCTAGTTAACTACTTTTATAAATAGTATAGCATGGATTTCAAATATCACAAATTTTCAAAATTGAAATAATAATTAGTTCTATAAATAAATACTATCGATCGATTTAAATTTTATAACTTAAAGTTATTATTATCAATTTAAAAAAGTTCTACATGCTTTTATGTCTAAAAAAAAAAATCTTTCTATCTAACCACTTTTATATATAGTATAAATAGATATGTTATATTTTATATTAATTTTAAATATTTTAAAAATCAAATAACACTAACTTAAAGGCTAAACATCTTTATCTATTATTTTAATTATTTATAAATTTCAAAAATTGAACTAATAATTAATTTTATAAAAAAAATATTATCCATCTAATTAAAACTTATAATTTAAAGTTATTATTATCAATTTTAAAAAAATTATATCCTTTTATGTCAAAAAAATCATAATTAGCCACTTTTACATATATAGTATAATATAAATTAACATGCTTATATATTATTTCAATTATTTTAAATAAATCACAAATTAGATAGAAAATGAGAGAAAATATTTATGGATAAATATAATTGATTTTTAAATTAAATGATAAAAGATTGCAATAATCATTTAAATTAATTATTTACTTTCAAAAAGATCATGATTTTCGTTATACTCAATGTTTTCAAAACTGGACCGGTTAGTGAATCGGTCAACTAATTAACTTGCGGATTGATTAGTCCAACACATTAGTTTAATAATAAAAAGTTCAAAAAATATTTTATTTACATAGTTTAAAATAAAAAAATATTTAAAATATATAAATATATTTATAATACTTAAAAATATGAAAATTATCATAAAAACTAAATTGGACCTAATTGAGCTAGAATCTGGTTCTCATATTTAACGGTCTGACAGACTAGTCTAGTGCAATTTTCAAAACACTATTCTTACCAATCCTTTCATTCTATGTGATGATTGTGTTAGACCATTTAATTTCATTGTACTCTTTATAGTTGATAAAGTCATTGACGATTCTATCACCACCTAGCTGATCAAAATTAGTGATTGTTTTAATTAACATTAGGTTTTGATGTAAATACTCTAAATTTTATTTTTTAGATGTATGTAAATCAATAGTTACATTATGTTTTGGCTCAAACTATGAAATAATCTATGTGTCTTTTATATATTAATATAAAAATAAAATAAAATTTACATAATTTAATATTTATTTTAATTAATTAATCAAAGTTAATATATAATTAATAATTAAAATTTATTATTTTATAAAATTATTATTAAGTGAATGCAATAATAAATATTATAATTATAATTAAGTTAGTATAATAAAGGATTGTAGTAATCAATTAACGAATTAATTTTTTATTTAAAAAATTTTTGAACTTAGATTATATTTATTTCAATATTTTAAATATTTAAAAAATAAATTAGCTTTAACTTAAAAATATAAACATCACTTGATTGAAGTCCAATTTTAAAAATTAAAAATATTATCTATTCAATTAAAATTTATATATAACTTAAGGTTATTATTAGTTCTTCCAAAAAAAAATTATTATTATCAATTTAAAAAGTTACGTGCACTTTTAAGTCCAAAAAATTTTTTTCTTAGTTAGTCACTTTTACAAATAATATAGATATAACTAATATTTAGAACTTATATGTAGGATTAAGGAGAGGAGGCAATTAAATAGGAGGATAGGTTTCTTTGTCGTATTGTAGTAGTAGGGAAGGACCATTAACGTTTCTGTTGGACAGCCAAAATGAAATGCTACTCCATCAAAAGTTGGTGCGTATTTAGCTGATATGGCTTAATGAAAGAATCAGTTCGTTTCCAAAAAAAAATAAAAATAAAAATAATAACCAGTAGTGATTTGAGTATCAAGTGGTTCTAATAGAAAGATTTCTGAATTTACTTTTTATATTTTACCAGTACTGTTACCAAAGGCTTTTAAAAAAATTATCTGAGTTTATCAGACGCCAGACTAATTTTTCATATTGCTCTACATAGCCATATGAGAAGAGTCACAATCAACACTGGCTTTCAGTGCAAATTCTGGGAACAATTTTAGTGGTGGCAGCTCAGGTGACAGGATCGTTTCCTTTTTCAATTTTTGTGGAGGTTAAACAGTCAAGGTGATTTCTATTGATTCCAATTTGGAATAGTTCCTTTCACATTGGGCCATGCCTATCCAACTCCTTTGTCACATTTCCTTCAAGATTGATGGTACATGCCTCCACAATCCAAGCCCTCTTGCTTTGATTACACTTCCATAGTTAACATTACTATACTCCTTAACTATATATCACCGAAACGAAAATGTGATAAAATTGGAAAACAATAAACATTCTATATGAAAATGATATTTTATACAATATAAATGAAAAAATATTAAAAAAATACAAAATTTTTGAAATGAGAAAACGTGCCTGAAACATAGAAATGTGACTCATTAAAATTTACATGCATCACATGAATTTGGCTCTGTTACACCAGACTTGTCTTTAAAATTCTGTCAAAATTCTAGTAATGAATTCTTCTAAATAAATCAAGTTAATGTAATTTTTATTTAACACAAAATGACTAAAAATACTTTGATTATCTATTTAAAAATAAACAAAATTTATCAGTAGCCGCTGGTCTATATTATAAGTTACTCACAATATGAAAACTAATTATAGGTGAGAATAACATTATTGTTTTCCATAAGACCGTCTCGTGTAAGTGGTGTGCTAAACGATCCAGATACTACAAAAAAGTTGAAATCTAAGGTTGCAGAGAATCTTGATAGTCTTGACAACAATTCTTGTCATTCACTAACGATTCGATCCTCTTTTTTTTTTTTTTTCATTGAACTGATAAAACTATATTATTATATTGATCCTCAAATTGTTTGAGTTTTTTTAAATTTAGAGATTCCTATTAATTATTGGTCCATTCTACATTGTTCTCGTGTCAGCAATGATTAAAAGCAGTCAGATGAAGGAATCTTGCCCTTCCACAAGCGAAAGGGCGATTCAAAAGGGGTAAGTAACACCATTGCCGCGTCACTATCAAGTTTATATTCTAAACAAATTAGTAAAAAAAAAAAATTCAAGCAAAACCCACTTACTGCAGTTGAAGATTTTGCTATTTAACTTTGATATTTCTACTTAGTCCACCTGAGTTTGATCGTGAAGATATGGGTATTTAGAGAAATTAATTTATTTAAATGCATTAAATTATTAGAGCGTGACTTTGACGTGTCAGGTATAACGTAAATGTCAAATTACGTTAGCCAATAAATAGAGTTATGACAGTTCCAAAAAGAAAAACAATTGCAGTTCTGTGGATTAGCTGTAACAGTAAGATTTGGAATTTCAGATACAGTGAGTCAGCGACAGTTAACAGAAAGCAGCAGCATCGTTATACAGTATGGAGCGAAATGCTTCTTCCACTGGCTTAATATGGAATATGGATACTTGAACTTGTGGCTCCAGCTGTGGTGGCAGGTCCATTTGTGGATAAGGTGGGGTTTTACTCAATCATGAATTGGCAATGTATTTAAATAAAGAGATTGATTGATTTGCTTGGCATCTTGTAAATTTTACTCAATAAATGTCACAAGACCCCATTGCTGTGCGTCGTTTTTTGAGGCTGATACCTTGCACTACTATAATCTCATAATAATTTTAGTTGGTTTTATATTTATTATAGCTTGTCATATTCTTTCATCTATGACGCATGATTATGGCCTTTGCCCAATAGGGTTATGCATGGAATATGGTGAAAATCTTAAAATTCTTCGTCTGCATAAATATTTCCGATGTGTTGCATCGTCTTGGGAAAGATGCATGTGCACTAGCTCCAGGAGTCACCCTAGTTAGTAATTTGCTCTTCTTTTCTATTGATGAGATAATTTTTATGTGAATTGTGGTTTGTGGATGTCAAGACCACTTGGGTCCCATATTCATATTTCACAATCTATATTCAGACGATAATTTTCAAAATTAAATATAAGAATATGTCTGTTAATTTACTTAAAAAATGAATTTAATTGCCATAAACTTACATATTTATTCAAAAATATCCAAACCATTAAAAAAAAAAAGAGAAAAAACTGTGCGCACTTTACTGCTATAGTTTGCTACAACTTCCCCTGATTTGTGAATAACTGTCATTTTTCAAATATTAAGATTGAAGAGCAAAGCATTTAATACTATTTCTTGAGTTAAAGAGGTTTCATATGCTGTCTCTTTCATTCATCTTTGTAAGTTTAGACATGATTGTGGCCACTTAAATAGGATAAGAATGGCCAACTATTTTGTATGTTATTTCCCCTAAGGGCCTCTTATTTTATGAAGCCATATCCAAATTTGATAGTTCTTAGCACTCTTCCGGTTTCGTAGATTTGATTTATTAGTGGCTTAATTCCTCCAGTAGATGAACAAATTATAAAATGAAAAATCCTAGATGCTAGTAACACAAATGGGCTTTCCAACAAGACCTAGAGCCCAATCACTTTCAAGGGCACACTTGGACTTTGTCCAAACCGGGTGGGCTCATGAACAAGGGGTTAATAGTTCCAACTTCTGTAATTTTTACTCAAAATGTAATTTCTAAATATAAAAGATTATCCATAAATATCGATAAGTTACATGATAAAATACGCTTATTATAATATCTTAGAGACATTCTAAAACCCTTTTTAAGAGTGGAAACGGGGCAGGCGGCTATCCCATCCTCCACCCCGCCCTCGTAACAGAGGAAAATTTTCCTATCTTTGAGGGACAATTTTTTTTTATTACTTTTAATTATTTTTTAGAAAAATATAATTTATTATATATAAAACACAAATATTTTGTGCTATAAATTAATAACTATATACAAATTTATAAAAATACATCTGATTTTTTCGAGTCTCCATGGAGATCAATTTTGAGGATCTCCGTGGGACCCGTGGAATATGAGTGTAATCCTCACCCTCATGGAGGAAAAAGAGTGAAAATTCTCCACCCCATTGAAGCAAATCCCACAAAAAATAAGAAATCTCCTTTTCAATGTCATCCCTAATCTTTTTTATTATTTCATAATAGCGCAAATGCTTATAAGACTATATCCAATTAATTGCCATGACAAAAATAATAGGTATAGCTCTATAACATGTTTAGTTATATTTGAAAAATGAAAAACAAAATCTCATTATTGAGATGAATATTTCAAAATTTTAATATTTTTATTTGATATATTTCAATATACTAAAAAATAAAATTTAAATATTAATAAAATTTTTATAGTTAGTCATCTGTATAATAATTTTATATTTTATAAGCAAATAAAATAGTTTATGTAATGTGATTTTAAGAATAGTAAGACATTTTAATACTTTTGAAATATTAATTTTAAAATTTTGAACTAAGTTAAGATACTAAATATAAAAATCGAGTAAAATTCTATCTCATTTCAACTTTTGGTGTATCAAATGTACTCTTAGAACATATTTGGTATATCAAAAGAAATAAAATAAATTTTTATTTTTATTTTTATATTCTGTACTTAATTTGGTTGAGATAATTTAATATAGTGATAATAATTATTAAAATCGTATTTAAGTATTTCAAATTAAATTAGTGTTATATTGAAAATAAATAAAATAGATACAAAAACTAATATTGAAAATAAATAAAAACAATAAATATTGTACTTATTTTGCAATAATAATAATAATAATAGATGCAACATTCTGGCGTTGACCCACCGGTGCAACAATTAAGAATGGTCCTAAAGCCAAAGAAGTACAACATTTTTGTCATGAATAATTATTACAAGTTTGAGCGCTTTAAAGAATACCCTCTCATTCAGCTCAGCTGGTATGATGTCCTTTTCAGCTCCCATTTCATTTTTTAACTAATAAATCCAGGATTCAGCTGTAAGGACATAAACATATATATTTTGTATAAGTGCTCCTCCCACTTGCATTTGACATGATTTTATGTGGTAAGTCCATTTCTTGAACAGGAAGGTTCTGTTTCAATCATGGATTTGACTACTATTACCTTTTTCTTGATAGCAGGTGTGGTTGATTAATTTGGAATCCAATCCTGTTTTATTTGCCTAAATGTGTCACCATTTCACCTCTCAAATCATGCTTACATTATTCCTATTTAAACTTTCATCATTTCATTCACAAGAATGCCCCTCTTGAGGATGGATACAAACACCTGCAGGCAGAGATGTTTGTGGGGCTGGAAACAGGAGCAAGACCCTACTGAGGATGTTGCAGAATTCTAAACAAATTTAACTTTTTTTCCTTGTTTGATAATTCAAAGAAGAAATACAAACTTAATTGAAAGATCTTACTGCCTTGTCCCTACCTGTCTCCTAGGAAACGCTGCAAAAGAAAAAGTGTAATTTCTGCATCAATACTTCTAATGCATTACTTTTTCTTGTTAGGTGATTATAGAAGATGAAAATTAGCTTGGATTAATGTTAATACCCAATGTAGTCCAGGGAAAAGAAGTTACTAGTTATTTCTACTTTTTCCATTCATAAGCAACATATTTCAAGAAATTGGTAAGACAAATTACTTCACTTCTAAAAAGATGCTATTACAGCAAACGAAGCACTAAATTACAGCAAACGAAGCTCTAAGTTGCTTTATCGAGGATGAAAAGGCTAAAGATTATGGAGCTCTCCCGGTAGTGACTTGAATGAATATGAAGCTTGCACACTCCTATTCCTATAGAAACAAATTTGATATAGAGAGAGTTGATCTTTTACCAGGGCTGAACAATTCCAACATGGTATAGTAATATTGTAAAAGGGTAACCAGAGCCATTCATGTATGTATTTAGAGCCTGAAGAATTTTCCACCAACTGTTTTGGTTGGAATCTCTTAAGCAACAGGCTTTTTAGAATCTACTACACTGAATCTCATTGTTAGGTACACTGCGCGATTTAACTTTCTGGCTTTCTGTTCTGCCGCCCAAAATCTTGGATTCGAAGCATTCTTTTGGATTTTTCGCGGCCATTCAATGCATACTTTCATCCCTCGAGTAACACATGAATTCACCAAGTCTAATGAACTCCTTGGCCCAACAACATTTAGAAGCCTAGCAGCTTAGGCCTACCTTCACACGATTTCCTTCTCAAAGAAATTGTCTCGAGGGGAAATATTGTGTCATTTGAAAGCCTCCTGTTACCATCATTACCTGATGTGATCTTGCTGCATCTGCCGTTACTTAGGCTTGATCCCGAAAGCTTAGATATGGAACGTATCTTTTGTAATGATTGTTCCGCTGATACTGGGCAGTCCTTACTCATTTGTGCATTTGGAGTCTACTTACATTCTCCTGCGTTCCGCCTAGCTTGACCAAGAGCATTAACAAAGGGGTCTCTCTTTGCAGGGGAATAACTTGAAGCCTCATACTTAGCGCAAGTCACAGATTCCCAATCTATTGCATCTTCTTGAAATTGACTATTCTTCGTAATAGAGAAATTGGACTGATTCAATAAATGATGATTATTACAATGATTTACCACAGAACTAGTAGTTTGGAATTTGGAGACATCACTTTCAGGACTGTGCTTACTAAATTGTTCAGTCACCTTCTCATTAGCTTCAATTTGCATAACTTCAAAAATAGAGTATATATCACTCGAGTTGGGGGCACATGCGAAAATTGCATGATATCTTTAATATTTACTGAGTTAGGTGCTTGTCTGATCAACTCAAGTTCTCGCCACTTCCTCACATTCATGGTACCATTTCCTGACCTTATAAAAGCTTCAAGATCAGCTATTAATTTGTTCATTTGACAATACTTATCTTCAAGCGCTAATTTTGCATCAGCAAGCTTCACGTGGGTGTGTTCTTCGTGCCATAATTCAATAATCTGCAACATTTTCCTCTCTTCTTCTACTTCTTCCAGAATTCTGACGAATTCCATCTTAAGTGATTCAAATTTTGCTCCATGTCCTGCAATTTTATCTTTTAGTTCTTTACAGACTTCCTCCTTAGTTCTCTAATTTTTTCTCTTTCACATAATCTTTCCTGAACTGCTTCACAGACAATTTGACAGCTTTCCGCTCACTGACCAATTTAGCATTGAGAATTTCCGTTCTTTGATACTTTTTCCTTTCCTTCCTTAATTCATTCTTTAAATCATCTATAACATCATTAATTTGCTCTTGTTCTCTTCTCTTCCATGAGGTTCTTTCTTCTCCAACCATCTTCAGTAAGTGTTTGATCGTCTTCTGAAAGGACCGTTGTGCTGCTTCAAGCTCGCGGATATGCAACTGGGCTTGCACCAGTTCAGCTTGAATAGCAGAATCAGACTCGGTAGTGATTGTATCTTGAAGAAGTTCCATGTGAACATAAAAGTAGTAGACCTCATTGAATATTGCTGAGCACCTAGGCTTCCATTTTGTTGCCCCCTCCATTGCCTCAATCTAAAAACAAGAAATATGAAAACAAAACTTTAATCTCTTAACCTAAACAGTTGTCACATTCTGGGGTGCGGAAGTTCACGATAGCGTAACAAAGTTCAGTCCTTATTCTAACAGTTCAAATATAGAGAATGAACTTGGCCTGAGGAGATGTACCTTGCAATAGATTCCATGCTTCATACTTGAGACCAATTGAGAAGTCCGTAATAGATCCCTTCTTTCTGCACTATTTTTTCTGGCTGGACGACGAGAAGGAAATGTTGCATTTAATGACCAAATACCAGGCTGCTGAAAAAAAGAATTAGCATGGATTGAAAATTCTCAAAATCACTGCAAATACAGCCTTTGAATGGATATCGACAGTGATGGGGAAGCCATCAGCATGAAATCAATGTCTAAGCTTGATCTTCCAGTGATTTGAAATGTATTGCATGAGGCTTATATCCTAGAAAAGGCAATGGGAATCTATCACCATGAAGAACTAGTAACAAAAGAATTGCGGATTCTTTGACTTGAATGAAATGCAGGTTATCTAAAAACAACAGTAAAATCAACATCAGATTAGTTCAAATTCACATATTTCTCAAGAGATGGGAGAGTGAAGCTAAATTTATTTACAAAAGTAACAGGGAAAGAAAAAGGGAAATTAGAACAATTGATGAGTGAACAATCTTATGAAAATGTGGCATAATTTATTAGAGATTTATTTACTTGTAAACCAGTTTAGCAATAAATTAAACAAAAGCAAACAACAATAACGCATTCCATATATATATATTACATCACATGTCAACTGAATTTTTTAATTCATAAAGTGCTAATCAGCTACAAGCCTCAAATTGAATTGATTAACAGAGAAAACGGAGTATTTCTAAGCGATTAATGCAAAAGTCCAGACACATACCTCAGCTTTTAACACATCAGATGATCCACATTTCAAGTTCAGACCTGGACAGCCAGCTTCCAACTGCAGCTTCCACAGTCCGGCGGCCAGTTTCCTGGCTGACTTGACCATTCCATCTGTGCTTCTGTTTTCATAGCTAAACAACTTTCAGAACGTGATAGGGGTTGCTGGAGCTACATGCTTGCTGCAAGTGAAGACGATGGATTTGCTCCAGTTGCGCGGACGATGTGTGACGTCCATTACGTGGGTTTAAGGGGCGACCCCATTTGAGGCAGAAACAGTTAAGAAGAAGTAGAAAGAAAGAAACATAAAACCAGCTCCAATTACGGAGCCTTTGACGCGGAATAACTGTCCTGTCCTTTGTCCTCCTTTATATCATGATATTGCGCGCGTCCTCCCTTATATATATATATATATATAACAGAAAAATCTAATAGAACTCGAAAAATAGAATTATGAGGGAGAGAGACATAAATTAAGGGGCTGCAATTGCGATCGCTAAAATCCCTATGGCCGCACTCTTTTTTTTTTTTAGGTCGAAATATGAAAACTTCATTCCATTGAAAAAGGACAAATATTACATTAACATATTATTTACAAGATCTTTGGAATGATTTGCAACCCAAGTAATTGAAAATTAAGACTTCCTTCAATAAGCTCTTTTGTCAGCCAGATGGTTGGTATGTTCCTCTGTTTGGATACATACGTAACCTTAGAAGGTGACGTTGAAGAAAGCCTTAATTTTACTTGAGATATGGCACCATCTATCTCCCAAGGAACCGCATCTGTAGAAAAGCATAAAAGATTCACAATAAATTTATAATCCAAACGCATAATAAAATTACATAATTGAGTTTGTGAGGCTAATTTCAGAGCAAGCAAAACTGCCTCAGCTTGTGCTTGTGCTTGTCCCTTTGAAGTTGTCAATCTGAAACAAGTTAACCCATCAACAATTCTTCTTTTCCTGTTTGTCACCAACACAACAACAACAGTCCTCTTGGAATGATATTCATACTCTGCATGAACATGAATATCAATGTTAAAATTAAGATTTAAAGGTTCTCGCATCGGCATAGGAATAGTTTGGGCTTGTTTAACAATGTCAATATATTCGTTGGCCAACATGTCTCCTCTTCCAGCTGTGTTGACAATATCCAGGTGTTTCCCTTCAAAGATAATTTCGTTTCCATGCAACTAGACAGCCTACGAAAGAAAACCCAACCTTTTCCAAATCTGCTTTGAAGGATGAATATTCCAATCTTGTTTTAAGGAATACCACCAGGTATCCATAGATATATTTTGCTGGATTGAGGGTTTGTAATTTAGAGAGCTGGAGAACCAAATCAAGTTGGTTTGAGGGCATGACAGAAAATATGGGCTGAAGACTCCGCATCAGATTGACCAAAGGGGCATAAATGGTGTCCTGTAATACCTCTTTTTTGTAAATTAGCAACCGCAGGAAAAGCGTTACTCATAACTTCCCAAAGAAAGTTTCAAATTTTCGGAGGAAGATTAATATTCCACAGGAATTTCCAGAATGCTGGATTGGGATGAGTCATGGATGAGGTCAAGGGGGTGTGTTCTACAAAGTTACTTGCATTATTTTTAATTATATAGTATGCTAATTTTACAGAGAAGATTCCAAACCTATTTGGGGACCAAACCCATCGGTCTCTCTTCATGCCATTGCCAGTGGGGGCGTTTAAAATTGCCCTGATCTCTGCTGCAGATGGATGAGGAACAATCTCATCGATATGCCACTCACCATCTTTAATAAGATCACACACTGTATATAGAGCATTGGGCACGCTTAGGGATGGAAAGTTTAAAATCTGGCAAGGAAGGGATCCAAAGTTGATCCCACAAATATGTTGAATTACCATCATGAATCAATTTCATACCCCTTTAGATAGCATTGGCCTGGCTACTATAAGACTTCCATCCCCATGACGAGTTCCTCTTTGGATTGGCCTCCCACAGGGTATCGTTAGGGAAATATAGCCCCTTCATGATTTGGCTCCAAACAGAGTATGGGTCCATAACTAGCTTCCAAGCTTGTTTGGTTATTAAAGCTACATTAAACTCATAAAAGCTCCTAAACCCAGTACCTCCTAAATTTTTAGGTCTTGTTAAAACATCCCAACTTTCTAGACATAACTTCCTTTGATTCAGATTTTGTGCTCTCCGAAATCTAGCAATCATCATATCCAATTTTGCACAGAAAGCTTTAGGAAGTAAGAAACAAGACATAGTAAACAGTGGAATTGCACTCAACACTGATTTTATCATAAGTTGTTGACCTACAGCCGACAGGAATTTGGTGTAAAATATTTAATTATGATCTTGTACATAATTTTAGAACACCAAAAACATAATAACTGAACGGAAACAAATTGCGTACTTGTCTTTGCGTTGAATTTCAAATTATTTTGAGTCATAATACTGAACACTGAAATTAAACCACTTGAAAATTTATCAGAACGGTTAAAAAATGAAAGCTAGATCTTCCTCTCCTTGACCTTCTCGAAAACGGCTACAATGGGCGTAGCAACTAGGGTTTTTTGTTATGAAGGCAGCAGAGGGGACCTAGCCTATTTATAATAATTTTAACAGACCCACTCATCACAGGTCCATATTAAAATAGACCTACACTGACCGTCTTCCATATCAGCCCACAAAAGATGTCACAAGCCAATAACTCCATTGATCACATTTTAATTGGGCTTACCCTAAAACAATAAACTATATTATTCAGTCCGTTTTATAAATAATTAAAACCAAC
>CATIWR010560720.1:0-12975 GCA_949677035.1 Omphalea diandra | reverse complement strand
TTAAGAAATTTTAGATAGGATTTTTTTCGTTAGTTGCTGTTTATATATATATATATATATATATATATATATATATATATATATATATATATATATATATGAACCATCCTTTCTGTTGCAACAAAAAATTATTTTAATTTTTCTATTTTAATTAAAATAATGATGATTAATTTCTTTATATCCTATGTTAAATTAATGATAATAGATATTATCATTTGTTCACATATGTTTTAGCTATTTTTTTTGAAGCTAGATATGAAAGATAATTTCTTTTTAATGTATAAATTTTATTTTCTTTATGTGATCATATATGTGATTTCAATATTCTTATTTTTTGAACCTATATTTTATTAAATTAGTTTTTATGATTGAATTTTTTTTATTCTCTCATATGTATGAATTGAACTTCAATGATTTTCTAGAAGAAAAAATTGATTTATAATTGTTTTTAGTTGATACTATAAATTCTTTTGTAATTTTTACGATTGCTATATTCAAACTTATAAATATGATTAGTTTTTTTTATTATTATTCTCAAGATATATTATTTCTGCTTGTATTCCTTCAAATATTTCATATACTATTATCAATAATATATTTTTAACAAAGTTTGACCAAAAATAATATTCAAATAGAAATCATGAGTTTAGAAAATAAAATTGAAGGATATATATATATATATATATATATATAGACACACACTACTAGTTTTCGAGAATTGAGCTGTCGATTAAAATGAACAATCCATCATCGCAAGATGCAAGAAATGGTTTAGGGTGGGACACACTTCTTGATAAAACTATAATAATTTTGTAAAATAATGTTGACTTGTATAATCCTACACACATTTTTCACAATCGATATAAGATCTCAAAACTTAGCTAATTTTCTGATTCAGTGAATGAGAGGCACCACGCTTCATATGCTCCCATAAATATATATATTTTTTAATTAATATAATACAAACATACACATATTAGCAAAATCATGATAATTTTATAAATGAGTGCAGTTTAGTTTTGCCTAATATAATGCCTAGATTTATTTGCTTCAATAGAAATCAAATAACTCGATTAAAACATACAAAGTTCCAGCATATATAAAGCCAAAACAATAATCAATAAAGTACTTAATCCTAGTTTTTTCTTCATCTTCAAAGATCTGTCACATTATGAACTCTCTCTAACATATGTAGGCCAAAGGAAAAGATGATGGGCCAAACAGATATCTTGATAGAATTATCAACGTGTCGAAACAGAAATGCATATCCAATTGTAGTGAGTATACACTGAAAACTAACCCATAATATCAGGTAAGCCACCAAAACGCTTGTTTCCCAGAGATTAAGAGTAAAATCAGGGAATCTTGTCTACACACTTTTAAGTAACTCTTTCCTTTCGACCAGAATAAGCAAGTTCCATGATGCAAGGCAATAGGACTGCGAAAGACATACCATACTAGCCAATGCAAATCAGGTTTATTCATAGAGGAAAGTCATAATAAAGTCAATGATCACAAAAATCCGCTTTACAGTGACCTACATAAAAAATATACAAAATTAGTTAATATTACAACAAAGTATATTTTCTGAACAATGGTTAACGCTAGTGAGATTCAAACTTTAACGTCTAATTCATAGGAATTCGACCATTTGATCTGAACTATTTCCTCAATTGACTGTGTTGTGAGGAATGGTATTGTTATGGTCTGCAACAAAAATGTGGTGTGGGTTTTGAGTCTCAGAAGAGCCTACGTTGAGATGTGTTTGATCGTTCCTTTAAAAAAAATCAGCCAAAGTATCAAATACACCTCCGAACTGGTATTCTAGTGACTATGAAGGACAAAATGAATTTTTTCATCAAATTTATCTTTAAACTTGTATTTTTAATCAAATTTACCATTGCATAGTACTTTAGCACATAGTTGTACTCCTGATTAACCAATTTCTACTTATATCTATTGTAATTGAATGAACGGATAAAATTATTATTTTACAAAGATATTTTTGTGTCAAAATAAAGTTGTATTTTTGGGATTTGGGGTAGTTCTCTTAAATGCATTCCCTAACCGTATAATTTTACTCTACACCAAATATAGGGAAAAATAGGTTAAACAAGAGTACAATGTTATGCAAAAGTACGATGTAAGGGTAAATTTGATGAAAAAATATAAGTTCATAGATAAATTTGATCGAAAAGTTTATTTTGTCTTTTCCATTCTCTCTTTCTCTCTCTCTTCTCTATCCATCCACTGTTCTCCGCTTCCCCATTACACACAGATAAACAAATTGATAACTAGAGAGAGAAACTATATATATGCTGTATTATATATAGAAAAAAATGAGAGGAGGAGATGGCGAATGATTTCATGGTGTGTGTAGACAGAATCATAGCCTCTGCTTGTTTTGAGTCAGTGAATGGAGAAATAGGCAGAAACATAATTGAAGCGGCAAGTGAAACAACCAAGAACATTAATGAAAGTGTTGTTTATATGAAAAGTAATAGTAACGGAGAAGGGTGTTCTTCTTTGAAGAGTAAGGTGATGAAAGAGATGGTGGAATGTAGGATATGCAAAGGAGGATGATGAGGTTCATTCTATGGAGGCTCCTTGTGCTTGTAATGGCACCGCTAAGGTCTTTACTTTTCTTTCTTTTTTTTTTAAGTCTCTCATTCCTCTGGCCTGGTGTTTTTGGCGGTTGAAACTTTATGTTTGTTGGCGTTTAAAAATTTGATTTTTATAATTGTCTTTTATTCATCTCGTTCTCGAAAAGGTTTTTTTTTTTTTTTTTTGGGTTGTGGGTTTTTGAGTTTCGGTTGATTCCTGTCATGTTGTGTGAAATATCATTTTTACTCTTTCTTTCATGAGTTCTTTAATCGAAGTTTGGTTCATTTGACCAAGTCCACGAAAGTTTAAAAAATGGACGCTTTTTTGTCACTTTGTGTCCGTAATGGCATATTAGCAATCCTTAAGTCTTAACGTTTCTGGGTTTTATGTATAAATGAGATTTTAAGTTGTGTACTTAATTTGTTCGCATGATGAGTAGTTGAAGTTTTTTTTTTCTTTTGAAGATGGGCTATTCTTTTACCTCTTCTACGGCTAGTAGTATAGTGTTTTGTGTTGAATATATTGGTGCTGGTGGGTGTGTGCATTTAATGACACTCTTGGTATGCCATTGCTAAACTGCTTTTGGACTATTCTCTGTACTGTCTTAGTTCTTGTGGTGGTCTAATATCCAACCTCTGTTTGGCAGACGAGACAATTAGAAAAACAAGTGGCAATAAAAATTTAGGTCCAAAGGCGGTTAAGAAAGATATATTTAAAAGAAAAAGAAAAACCACTTTGAAGAAAATTGTATAATTGTTGTTTTAGTTGGTCTTATTAAATTTTGAAGCACTATTGAATGTTGTGACATATTAAGATAAAAATAATATCTAATTCCCTTCATTTCCTCAGCTTCCAAATCTAGCTTCAATTTATTTGCGAAGAGACTCCTTCCTCATACAAAATTGTCCAGTAGGCTAGTAATTCAACGGTTGATTATTGGATTTTTAAAGTAAATTCCATTGTTTTATTGATTTCTGGATATGATATTTCCATTAAAATTTGCATATTTGATAGATGTTTCATATCATTTTAATATATTTAATTAGTCCTTTGGATCTGCAGCACAACAGGCATAACTCCCGCTGTAAACATCCGCACCAATTTTATAAGACTTGAACGTAAGATCTCGAACTTAGTGCTTTTTGGAATCAATTTGCAGTGAGATATTCATTTTCAAAGAATAGATAAAGTTGAAAGATTTTTAAGACCAGAACAATCAATTTGAATGCCATTTTTCGAGATATTGATTTTGCTCTGAATATTTTAGCCTCCTGCTCTTAATGCATAATTGCCATCTCCTGCATTGATGATGTTCCATCATAGTTGAAACTTGTATGATTCAAATTTGAACTTTTTGCTGCCAATTTCTTGCATACAAGTGTAACAAACTGAGCTACCCATTGCGATTATAAAGTGAAATGTTACTTTCTTGATTTTTAATCATCAGGATATTACTCTTAAGTTCGGACCTATTAATTTTGTGTAGACGTTTTCTCAGTCCTTGTATGCAGTTTGCTCATAGGAAATGCATTCAGAGATGGTGCAACAAAAAAGGTGATATAACCTGCGAAATCTGCAACCAAGTAAGGATATCCTTAAGTTATTCAAGTATTATCACATATTTGAGCCCAAAAGTTAGATAATTGTTAATCTCATTATCTGTTTTTGGTAGGTCTTTTCACCAAATTATTCTGTTCCACCAGCCCATAGCAATCCTGATGTCATGGCAATCGATATTAGGTAAACATCTCCCTATTGGACATGCCAAAAATAGAGAACAAAAATAGTGGAACACTACGTGAATATGAATGTGTACGTACATGTATGCACGTGTGTGTGTGATATTTAGTAACATTCCCTCCTTCCCTCTTAATAGATATGATTGTTTTCAAAACAAGTTCATCTCCTCACCTCAATAGACAAATGAAAATATCTTCTTCTTTTTTTTATGCCTAAAAAAAGTTCATGGCTAGCTCAATTCACTTCTTAGCATCTTTTGAATATGATTTTATTGCCAAGTTATTGTAAATCCTACCTTCTAGGCTTACCAACTCACTCCAGTGTATCCTTGCAACTTAAAATGATAGTAGTTGAATTTAGTGTGTTCAATGGCTATAAGGTGTAAATCAGATATCTGCCTCCCATGCTAATAATATCCTCAACCTTCAAATTATATGCAGTTTTATTAGTTTGGCTGTGTGTTTTGATATTTAAAACAATTGTATACAGTAGTCTATAGGTGTGTGCCTTTGCTATGTAGTGCTTATGTCATGGTAATCGACATATAGAAGTTGATTAGGATTTTGATTGACTAGAAGGCCCATTTGGACCAACTAAATGGATAATGCTTTATTAGAGATAAGCTTCTTACCGAAGATATTGGAAACAAAAATAAGTTTAAGTAAAAAAATCATTCTTAATGTCTTTTTGGTTTATATGCCACAGTTTAAGTCAGCATATCATGTGGATGCCAATTCTGCAAATGCATACCCCCCTTAATCTTTCTTTTCAGGGATGGCCACAAGTGTTGCTATTTTGGTATTGTACAACCAATATTTATAAAATTAAAAGAAAATTTGAGAAAATGATAATGTCAACGAAATTCAAGTTGAATTTTTATTTCTTTTTTCATAACATATTCATTTATATCGGCATTTGGCATTTCGATAAAGATTATTCACCTGATGGTGAGGATATTGGTATTGAGTATTGAAAGTACAAAGACGGAACATGGAAAAATGACTGTGAGATAGTCTTACCACTCTGGCAATCTCTTCTGGTCCTCACAGCTAACCACAATTAATTATTGTTTGTATTAATAATTCAAAAATACTTTGTCACTGTGGAATTGAGAACTGCATGGACACCGGACACAAATCAACCAGCAAAGTAAAGTGAGAACTATGTGAACAACAGACATAAATCAACCAGCAATATAAGGTGTATATTGTATTCCTGGAGGCCTCTTGATAGAAGTAATCTATAATGTAACATCGCAAAAGCCACACCAATATGGAGATACTGCATGTGAAGTTCTACACTCAACTATGAACAGCTTACAAATGTGGGATTGCTAAACACAGCAGGGAGTACTGTTGTTGTTTCACTGACACCAGAAGGATATAATTCAGCGCAACTTGTGTCATTCTGTGATGATTTTTCACATACTCCATCATGCAATATGCTTATACCCTCTATAGATATCTGTTGTTACCTCTTGCTCTCTAAATATTTTTTGAAGCTTTGTTACGTGCACAGGATTTAAAGTTGGTCAAAGTTTCTGATATATTTTCCCACTTTCTAATTGGGCATACATGGGACCAACACATTGATCTGCGTGATTCTCATCTTCTAGCTTTAGCAGTTGTTGAACGTCACTTACTCCAATCTGAGTGTGAGGACTATGTTGTTGCTAATACAAGCAGCATTGCTTGTCTTTGACCTGTTGCTCTAATTGCAAGCGACTATTTTTAAGCATTTGTCATACATATATATGGGATTTTGTTCTTGGAAGCTAATGTGATAGGTGATATGTATAGTTGCTTGTAGTTTTGCCTCTATTCCAAGCTCTACTAGTTTTAAGAGATGCTGGAATGGTGCAGGAGTCGTCAACACCCTTCAATGTAATACCTCTTGCTGATAATACATGCTGCATATAAATATATGCATATGTGTGAAGTCACCGTATACTTTTTGACATTAGTTTCAGGTTTCTCTACTTCGGTTTGTCGGCTTTCTTTTGCCGTACTATGTGATGGCCAGATCATGGTACATTGTGCAAAGCCGAAGAAGACAAGTATATCTTTGTCCAAAGCTATAATGTGGTTGATATTTTACTTTATTTATGAGAGTGCCACAATTCTTTTACCATGTTTCTTGTTCCTTTCAATGAATATGATGGAATGTCTGGTGATAATTAAAACTAGAAAGAATTTTCAGATAGTTTCAGTGATATTCTGCTATGCATAAGTGCCACAGTACAAAGGTTTAATTAAACTTGTCAGGAAGGGAACTAGAATCTTGGATTGGGGGAATGATATGAGGGGTGTGAATGGAGACTAAAATCAGGTTAAATACAAAGTATAAGACATTGATTTGAGGTTGGTTTGGTGGAAGTTTTGGCTGAGCCATTAATATATTTATTTTTTTCTCCGAAATTCCGAAATGATACTAAGGCAGAATGTAAACAATTTTATTCATTTGTTGATAGATAAAGTTATAAGTTTCCGATTGATTCTGTTGAGAGATTAAAAGATATATCCATTTGATTTAAGCTTTAAAATTGTGTTTTCATTGTATTTAATTTAACTTATTTTTCCTTAGCTTCATATATAGGGTTAAATGAGACATTGTTGATATCATCCTCACTCATCTACTTGGAGTCACCAATATTGTTCTCCATTTGCTTCTAACAAGGAAGCACTATTGCCTATAGCAGTATTCCAAGTTGTATTAAAATTGGTAAGTGCCAAAATTAGTCTAAAACATGGTTCAAGGATTAGGGTTTTCCTCAAGCCACCCGAGAACTAAGGAAATATGTAAATGTAAAAACAATGAATTTTTTAGGTGTTTTTCTTTCTTTTTCTTCTTTTTTTTCTTTTTCTTTTTTATGTAAACTGTTTAGTGCTAGATGCCATCAATATTATTAAAGCTTTGGCATAGAATGTGGCAATAATATCATTAGCCCCAGTTCCATGATTGCATTTTAGTCATTACGTTGTAATCCTTCATTATTGTAATGATCAAATAGGCATTAGAGAAGAATTATAGTGCTGCCACATTTAGCTGAATAACATCAACTGAGACTAGGCCCTGTGTGGACCAAACTTTGTAGCCAACAAGTTGTAGGTGAGTCTTCTTAGACAATCAAATAACATTAGGAACTGTCTTATGCGCATGTGCTAAGATGCTCTTTTTATTTTGTGGAAATTGAATATAGGAATAAAAGTCATGAGCTTTTCAAGAATTGCATTCATTGACAACATACCAAATATCTAGTAATGCACAATGAGATAGTTCATATAATAAAGTGTACTTATATTACTAAAAGCGTAGTTTTGTATAGAAAAAAAAACGGCATATTGACAAAAATAAAAATTTTGCTTGTGTTTGCAATTTGAGCCAATGCTTCAAATTTTGTCAATCATATCCGAATTTGAAAAGTTAGTTGCAATTATGGTTCTGTAACAAAAATTGTATTATGTTCCAAGAAATTATGAGAGTTTAAATTATCAAAGTTATTGATTCCAAGAAAAGTTTTGCTAATTGAAATATCCTATTGTGAGTGTTTGGTTCTAAAAAATTTGTATATGTCGTTGATTTCAAAATAAATGAGTTAAATATATTGACCCTCTAGGTTTTATCTTATTATACTATTTAGTTTTCATTTTCAAAAATTATGTTAAATAATCCTTCAAATTGACTCCGTTAAATTGTAAGAGATTTTCATCCATTTTTTGAGATTTTTTCGTTAGTTATTTCTGAAAAAGTTAAAAAAA
This sequence comes from Omphalea diandra, assembly GCA_949677035.1. Taxonomy (NCBI): domain Eukaryota; kingdom Viridiplantae; phylum Streptophyta; class Magnoliopsida; order Malpighiales; family Euphorbiaceae; genus Omphalea; species Omphalea diandra. Next base: position 4,873 of record CATIWR010560720.1, on the reverse strand, counting down.
AATTGGCTATCAAACACCTAAAAATACCCTTAATCAAACCAACCATTATCAAACAAACTCAGAAATCAAACTCAATAATCAAAATTAAACCAAGAATCAAACATGTAAATAAATCACCACAAAATCAAACGCTTTCTTTCCTTTCTTCATTTGGAGCTAAAGTAATTCAAATTTATTGAAGCTAAAACAATAGATGGCTTTTCTAATCACAAATTTATCTAATTCACCATCAAATGCTTGTGTCATCAATTATTCTTCAATTTTGGTGAACTAACTTTTATTGGGGAGAGGGAGTAGAGGATTAGAACTCTTTTTAATTGTTTTGATGTTACTAATTTTGGATATTTAGATTATACCCAAATTGAGAAGGGTCTCCCTACACTTTAAATACTTGCAAATTATAAGTATGTTAAGAATTTGTTGAATGTGTATGATGCCAATAAAGACGGGCATGTCAAGTCTCTCGCTTTTGATGCAAAAAAGAAAGGGAAGTAAATGGGTGGTGAAGGCAAAGGGAAGCAACTTCTGAGTTCATCATCAAGCTCCTGAAATTTCTAGTTTCCCTTACAATATTGGGTCTATCTTTTGGCATTCGCATATATAGAAAATAAAGATGGGTATGTTGATTTCACATGGGAAGCCCGATGTGAGAGGTGATCATCCTACTCTCCTCACCCCAAATTCTCCCTAGCGACACTTTTGCATTTCGTCAATGCCACCGACGGTGGGGATTAAATATTTCTTCTTTTATTACTTTCTTTTTCATGTAAATTGTTGGGTTGTTGGAAATTATTGGGTTGAGTTTGATGAATTTCTAAGTTTGAGCATGACTTTCTCAATCTTCTTATCACTGCCCTAAAAGGTCAAAATTAAAATCCCTAATTTAACAAAACCCAAAAAAATAGAATGAGAGATGAATGTGAGAAAACGCTAGAGACGAAGCAGCCAGGATGTGTTTGGGTTCAGTAATGGGTTGCATTCAATCTGTGAAGGAGACACAAATGGGTTTGGAAATGGGTTTGATTTCTATGAATGGACTACATTCAATCTATGAGAAAACATTTTGATTGCCTTTTATTTATTATTTATCCATATCCTTTTGTTTGTTTGTTTGTTTTGTTTTGTTTTTTTTTTTTTTTTTTTGAGTTTGTTTGATTTCTATGAATTTTTGTGAATTTTGAGTTTCTATGAATGGATTTTTTATTTTTGTGAATCGATTTTTCAATTGATAATCTTCCTTCAAGATCGTACTAATGTAGATTACAAATTATAACATATTATTTTAATTGTTTTGATTGTAATGATTTGATTGAAGATGAAATTTGACAGTGAATTGATTTTGTTGAATTATGTCTGTTGAACGAGTTTGGTAAAAATGGAAATTTTAATGAAAAACTAAGGGTATAATTGATATTTCTTATTATTTTAATGGAAAATTTAATGGAATGACGTGTTTGTATAACAGAGTTTAAATATAGGGTTGTTTTAATATAATTTTTAAAAATTGAGGACTAAGTGTCTAATAGAAGAAATTTAAGGGATTAGTGTGTTTAACTCAAAATAAATTAAGAAATTTACATGGAAAAAAAAGTGTTACGACTAAGAAATTTATGGTTTAAGGATAAATAACACAGATGTTAAATTTTTTACCTTAATTATTGATGAAACAAAAAAAAAAAGTGAGATAAGACAATTTGATAACTATAAATTGATACTTAAATAAAAAGTTCAAAAGACAAAAATAAAATTGGAGATAGAATTAAAAAAGAAAACGGAAATATTGAAAAAAAAAATGATGAGTAACAAAATATTAATTTTCTAGTTTATTTTTTTGTCATCTAATCATTATGTACCGGAGGCACTAAAAATCAAATGAAAAATTCTTTGCAAGTGAAAGATAACTCTATTTTGAGAGAGGTTAATGAAGCTCAAGCTTTAATAAAGAAGTAAAATTCTATATTTAGTTAATTCAACAATTTTTAATAAAATTTTAAATGTAAATTTTTAAAAAATTAATTATAATTCATAAAAATTTATGTTAAAAAACTTTATAATTAAAATTTTATATTTATTTTAAAATTAATTATTAGTAATAATTATATCAAATTTCCGCTGATTTTGCCGTGTGTAAGGCCAGCTTTCTCACCGCGTTTGTCCTCTGCCACTTTTTCCAACCATGGACCACAAGTTTCCAAAGGGTTTTGAAAACAAGGGTCTGCATGGTTGGAGTTTTCGAACATTGTTGAGTATTTTGGATGTTTACTACAAAATATATATTAAAATTTTATAACATATGCATTATCTTTCGGTTTAATTTAGCTACTTTTAATGTCATTTCAGTTCATAAAGATGAATTAACTTTATTTGAAATTGATTTAATTTTAAATTATAAAAATACATACATAAATATAGTAATATATTTAATATATTTTAATTTGATTTACTTTTGGTGTCACTTTCATTAATGAAAATGAATTAGCTTGATTTGAAATTGATGTGATTTGAAATGATTTAATTTAAATTTTCATTAACTTGATTCATTTGATTTACTTGGATTTATCTGATTCTAAATCAATATCATTCAAATTTAAAAAAAGCAAAATCAAAATAATATTTTTTTTTATTAAAATTTAAAATTATTATAAGTTTGACTAAGATTCAAAATATAATTTGAGATTAGTTGGTTTTCTTTTACACATTGGTCCGATAACTTGCTCAATTGATCCTTGATTTGACCCAACTTGTTAAAAAACAATATGACCTAAAATTAATCTAATTTAAAAAAATCATTCAATTCAAAATTGATCAAATTAAATTGACCTAATCTAACTCATTTATCATTCTAATAATGACTTTTTTTTCCATTTGAAATTAGACATATCAAAATATGTACTTTCTTATCTTTAGATGACAAAATGCACGTTCAACTCGCAAACAATAGTTATATAACTGCTCCATAAGTAGTATAAGTGGTAAAAGGTGTGGACATTAATGTGAAGAGAGCAAGATTTGAGTCTCACTCTTCTTGCTCTCTCTCTTATAATTGAAGGAATTAAATAATCTCTACTATTGATTCAAACAAAAACAATATATAATATTAAACTAATAATCTGATAGTGGAATATGTATAAGAGACGAAGAATTGAAACTATGGCTTCCTTTTGTAAATTTTATATGCCCAAAAAAAAAAAAATACAATAGTCATGTTTAGTTGTCTGAATGTAATTTGCATAATAAAAGAAAATACAAATTTAGTTATTTTGTAGCTTCTATACGATTGCTTAGTATTTTTCTATTCTCAAGTGCTTTGAAAGATATACCCACGCATCAAAAATATTTATTATTTCACTTAAAAGAGCAAATTTTCGAAAAACATTTAGATTAAGGCCTTATTTAGATTGATGATTGAGTAAATTTAAAATTTATGGATTTGAATAAATCAATGGATTTAAAATCCATAAAATAGTAAAATTAATGAATTTTAAAATTTTCATTATTTGGTCTGAAGATAAAATTTATGAGTTATTAGGGATAATCTTGAATAAAAAATATTATAATAATCTATCATTTATTAAAAATAATGGATTTCAAACTTTCTCACCGCTTAGATGAAAAAGTAAAAATTCTCAAAACTGAAAAATTTTAGAAAATGATAAATTTTACAAAATTTATAGATTATAACATTTTTTAATTTGTCAAATGATGAATTTAACTCAAATCGATAAAATTTATGAAATCTCTCAAATCTTGGAGTTATATATATATATATATAGAGAAAGAACCAAAATCATTAATTAGATAAGAACCAAAATCATTAATTAGATACAATACAATGGCTTTTATCCCAATAGGCAATTAGGACCTTGGGTACACATTACACGAAGTTACGAAAATATTGAGGCAGGGTGGCCTCGCGTAGCTTCGGCTCTGGTAAACATGGTGTAAATTCTAAAGAATGAATTTGGGTTTTGATTGATAAGAATTTGTGATGTACAATTGATGGAATTTTCCTTTAATGGTATAATAATTATTATTATTTTAATTTAGGTTGACAACCTATTAATTATCAATACAATAATCCAACAAGAACAAAAACATTTTAGAAGATTATATCAAAAGATCTACCGACAAAACAAAAATATCATCATAATCTTGCCGCTAATCTTGTCATGAGAGAAGATAAGTGTCAATTTTGTCAAATGTTGTTAAATAATGATTCCTAACCTAATTAAGTATTGGTTGGACATATTTTATTTTATGATCATGATTATGTTAATTAAGAATTAATTAAGATTATTGCCATTTGGACAAAGGTACGTACCTTATCAAAAAGGAAGAAAAAGAAAACAAATAGGGTAGGTTCTTTTCTTGGCAAAAAGCTTAAGCCTTGATAGTGATATTGCACCTTCATGAACCTTTTTGAACTGTAGATGTTGTCCCCACTCACCCTTTGACATTACTTAACCAAGTGCGTTAAAAATTTTAATTTGTTTAAAAAAATTATATAAGTTTATTAAATAGAAAATTTATATGTTGATTTTGATTCTAAAATTGGTGATTGAAAGAAATTGAAGTGGGTAATCTATTATAGTTTTTATTTCACATAATTTCTCCTTTGTATCAGTTTTAGTGTAGTTATTCTCTTCAGGTTACTTTACGTTTTACTGTATTTTATATCAGTGAATATTTAATTTAATAAAATTATAAAATTGCAAATTCAAAATCTGATTAAATCTCAATTAATAAAAAATATTAAATTTGTATATATAATCCCCTAAAATTTCTCTTGGAAATGCTATATTTTTTTTGTATGTTTCATACCAAATGGAATTTTAGTGAATATATATATATATATATATATATATATATATAT
>CATIWR010560716.1:0-59096 GCA_949677035.1 Omphalea diandra | reverse complement strand
ATTTTATATATATATATATATATATATATATATATATATATATATATATATATATATATATATCCATTCAAAAAAATATAATCAAAATAATCCTAAATATCAAATAAAAATATACATTCACATCATTCACAAAAATGCATGAAAATAATTATATTCACAATAATATTCACAGAAATGCATCAATATATACATATATATATATATATATATATATATATATTATATTTTCTTCTTATCATATATGTATAATTCCTTTTACAACAAAATAAAAATGACTAGAGAATGAGTTTTTGCAAGGCAAAAATGCTAGAGAAAAAAAAAGCAAAATTTGAAATTAATGTGTTTAGAATTGGATTGAACCATTGCTCAATAAACAAATAGGTTAAAATCGAAAATATTGATTAAAACTGAAAAATTGGCCAACTGAAAGCTAGATCAAAACAATTCAATATAAAGTTACGTTGTTTTATAAAAATTTAGAAATTTTTTTAAAATTATATTATTTTACTCAAATTTAAATATTAAAAATATTTTATTACTTTATCATATTATACTTTTTAAAAATTTTAAATTTATTTATAATCTTTTTTTAAAAAAATTTAATCAATTAAATTAGATTGATCAAACTGATAGATTAAATTGTTAGTCCAAACATTTGTTAAACCAAAGACTGTCCAAAGTAATCTTTTAATACTCTCCTACTTAGGTGGATTATTGTTTGGGCTTCAGTTATGCTTTGACCTTCTAAGCAATGGCGTGGGTATTACTATCTCTTCCGACTGTCATTGCTCATGAGTGTTTGGTCCCTAAGGTAATTAGCGTACATGAATAACACGATTATTAGGCTTAAGCTTATGCAATTCATTTTTTTTTAAAAAAGCCAAATATTAATTTTTTCTTCATCATTATTATCGACAATTTTCTCTTTGTCTTTCTCATTTTTTTTTCTTCATCACAAGTTTTTCAAATTTACAATGGAAAATTAGTAGTTAGATCCAGTTGTTCAGTTTTTGAATTTTCTACTTTATTCATTTAGTCAATAATTTGAAATGCTGATGTAGTTGATCTCAATACAATCATATATATATATATATTATAGCCACACAAACTATCATATTTAGTTACCACATAAACTATTAAATATTATTGTCACACAAACTATAAATATCATTATCATATAATCTATCAAATGTTGTTACCATATAAACTGTCATATTTGGTTGTCACACAGGTTATAAATATTTATAGCCTGTATGACAACCAAATATAATAACTTGTGAGATAATAATATTTGATAGACTGTGTGACATTAAAAAGTAAAAACTTTTTATTTTATGCATGAGTATGATGATGAGTTAATTATATTTAAATGTTTGTTATGTTATTTATGATTGAAGTATCATTATATATATATATATATATATATATATATATATATATATATATATATATATATATATATATATTCTACTTTATTGGCTACTTTATATTTTTCTTTTTCTGAAAAAAAAATCCTTTTATGTGCTGGGGTAATTAAATATAAATCCTAAACAAGAAATTATACAAAACATTTTTTCTTCTTAGAAATCTATTCTTTATTTACAAACTAATAATTTATCTTAAATGTGATAATCTTAGTAATCGAGTAATATGTTATAATGAGTTTCTTTTTATTATTATTATTATTATGTTATGTTGGAATCAAAATGTCATAACGAATCCTTTTATTTATAGAAAGGCTAAATATTATGATATTTTTTTATCAAAAAAAATTATGATATTCATTGTAGATAAAATTGGGATACCGAATAATAGTTCGTTTTGTCATATTTGATGTATATATGTATATCATCCATAAATATAATCTATAATTCCTAATTCATGTAGTTCTTTGTCGATTACAAAGGTAAATTATGTAATAATAGTTACTTTAAGTTCCACTCTTGCCAAATAATCAAAGTAATTAAATTGGTTACTTCATAGTATGTATGCAAGCGTTCATGGCTTTGTTCTGGATCTTTCAACGAATTAATCACCAATGGTTGCAGGGTTTGATATCTTCTAAGATTGCTGTGAAGCCGAAGTGGGATTTTGCTTTGGATGTTGATGAAGAAAGCAATGGTAGTTAAACATTCAGACCGGCGAAAATTGTAGACTCTGTTATGTTGTTGAGCTTGTAGTTGCCTTAGGCGGTTTCGAATTAATACATACGTGAATAGATGATTAGCCTTGTATGCATCTCTTGAATGGTGGTTCAGCTAAAACTTTCGTGTTGGTCGAACTTGAATATATGTTCAACTGTTGATATCCTTTTGATAACAATCAGCACTAAACATTAGTTTATAATGTGTTAGTTGAACTGAATTGGTTAGTACAATTAGACTAATCAAACTGAAAATCATTGAGTTGATCGATTCTTAACTAATCCGGTTCAAAAATAATGCCACATTATCTCGTCTTAGTATATAGAATAATAATATGTTTCTATTTACGTGGGGAGAAGCATTAATATTTGTTTTTTTATGAATTCGTATTATTAGTAATGGATTTAGAAATTTTTTTAAAGAGAGATCCATAGCATAAATATTAGAATTATTATCAACTTTCAACTACTTATTTATCAATATTCTCTAAATTATTTCAGTTGATAGTGTACTTTTTTCTTGAATCTTCTTAATATTTTGGCACTGATTATTTTTTAAAATAAATAAAAATTTAAAATATTTTAAATAAAATAAATATATACGAATCATAAAAATAATGAAAAATAAAAAATAACTGAGGTATATAAAATGAAAGATGAATACTATAAAATTTAAATGCTTAATTCTCGTTAAATTGAAAATTTTGGCAAAGTACTTGCCATGTAAAAATCGTAAAATTTAATTTTTATATTAAATTTTAAGGTGAAATTGATTAAATTTTATGATAAAATCTATTAAATATTTATATGAAGCAGTGACAATGGGTTTCAAAAAAGTTGCAGTGGATCTAATCTTTGTATTATATTGTCATGATCCAAATTAGAACCACGAGTGGCTCATAAATTAATATTACTTTAATTTATGTAAGCCTAAACAAAAAATATAGTTCTAAAAAAAGAAAGAAAATGATCAATGATTATTAACTTGAATAAAAAAATATAGTTTCTGAATATCTAATAATAAATCTGAACAAATAATATTAAACTAAAGAATCTCAAAATAAAATTGTGGAGTCTTTATTGAATGAAGTCAAATAAAATCATTCGAATAATTATAATAAAAGTTAGCCAAAGAAAAATTAAGTTTGGGCATACTCAACGAACGTCAGAAATGAATAAAATCAATGTTCTAAAGAAACACAGACCAAAACTTGAATCAACTAAAAATATCAAATGATTTGAAAAAAAAAAGAGTAGACGAGAATTGAGTTAATACTCAATGAATGATAATTATATTACACAACAAAATAGAAACAAACATTTGCTCGAATAACTTCATAATAGTTTTATATTTCTAAACATGCTAATGCTACAAACAATTAAAAACTAATTTAAACAATCAGGTTAATAGAGATTTCAAATCAATATTTAATTAATTTAAATCAATAAAATATTTCAAATCAATTTCCTTCTGCATGGTACTTCAGAGTGATGATAGTCTACATCATCAAAGACCTAGAAAGTAAGCACGCTGCTAGATAATCGGATACATATCACCTCTTTCACAGATATCTATGTATGATTCTAATGTTATACTCAATGAATTATAATGCATGGCGACAAATAATATAATCCTATTGTCGTGATGGTTCACATGACGAAACCCAAATAATAGATAATCTGATATACATAACTAGATTGATACGAACCAAGTTAGAGACAAGACCAATGTTGTAAAAAATGGAATGAAGTAGTAAGGAGTTTTCCATCGAAAGAAGAAATACATCACAAAAGTTTCAAATCCTGTCATATTTGGAAACTGCCATATTTGAATTTGTTTTACTTAGACTTGCCATATTTGGAGCTACCTTATTTGAAATTGTCATATCTGAACTTGTCTGATTTGGACTTGCCATATTTGGAACTGTCATATTTGAACCTACCTTATTTGGACTTGCTTTATTTGGACAATCTTCTTCATAAGGGCAAAATGGTCATTTTTGTGCTTCCATTCATGTATGAAACCTCAAAATGAAATCAAGAAGTCTAACTCTACAAATGGAGAAAATTTGCACAAAAATATAAGATTCCAATAAGGTTCTAGAATATTCTAAGAAAATTTCAAGAATATTTCAAACATTTTTGGTGGAAAAATAAAAGTCCTAAATAGAAACTAATAGAAGGGCGACACATATGGAAGAAAAGTCAAGTCAAAATATCTTTCCAAGATTGACAAGATTTTAACATATCATTCTCTTACTTTTCTAATTAGGAACTTTTGTTATTTTCTTATGTAAGAAACTTCTATTATAATTAGAAAGATATTTGATGTATCTTTTAGTTATTTCCTATTTAGCTTAAGAGAGTTTTTTTTCCTAAATAGATTAGACATATTACAAAAACTAATTAGGAAGTGATTTTTAGGGTTTTCTAGAAAATTTGTAAATGTTATAAATAGCTCTTCTTGTTCAGCCAAAATAATGAATGATTGAAGAATATTTCTTTTAGCAAATTGCTTGTGAGAGTTAATTTTCTTCTTGAGTTCTAATATGACTTAGCGAGATTGTTAAGTGAGTTATTAATAATTTCACAAACTTATTTGATCTAGATCTTAAATTACTTAGTTAATTTAAAATTGAAATTAACACCTCTTAAATTTTTATAATCTAGGTTGCTAGAAACAAGTTTTTTAGAGGTTTAATTGAGATTTGAGAGTTTTTCTTGTTCATTTTTGAATTACGGCTTGAGACTTGTGTTCTACATACGAATAAGGATAAAAAATTCAACCTCATTCATATCATTTGGTATCAGAGCCAAGGATAAATTTAAGATCAAAGATATCTATCTTTATGTTCGTACATTATTCTTAATTCATCCATTCACATTCTTTCCCTTTCTTATTCAATTCTACCATATCTCAATTCTTGCATTTAAATTTGCTTCTTTTCATTGTTTTTAACTTCATTAGTCTTGTTTATTCATCAAATATCACATTAAAAAAAAATCAGATTCAAATTCCTTCAAAACCTCAAATTTGTGTAAAAATTCCTTACATTGAGGAACTTTGCAAATTTTTGATTTCTTGTGTTTCTTCCATCCAAATTCAAATTTCTTTATTCATTAACCATTTTTGTGTCCTTAATTGTAGAATTAAAGTGATTGATTTAAGAAATTCCTTAAAATTTGGGAGTTGCTAAAATCTCCTCAAATTAAGAAAAACTTGATTCTAGTTAGTTTCTTGCAATGTCTTCTTTCTTCTTCGTTTCAAATTATTTTTTGGTTACTAATAATCTTTTTAGTATTTTTTTGAAGTCTAGGGCCGAACCATAGCTCAAAATTCAACGAAGTATAAAATTACCACAATCAATACCCCTACAAGTGTTAAATTCAATTTCTTTGTATTTTTTAGTTATTCTTTGTGCTTCTTGCTATTCTAAGTTTGATTTTAGCTTCAAAAGTAAAAACAAAAAAAAAAAAGATAGAAAGAAATCAAACAAAAAGAAAAAAAAGAAAGAAAAAAAAATGAAAAAGTATAAAAAAGAAAAAAAGAGAAAAAAAAAGAAGCTAAGAATTGCAAAGGTATCGTTACAAACTGATTCTGAAATTTCCCTTCCAATTCGGCCTAGGCATATTTCTTACCATATTCTTAAGCTTAAGACACCAATTTGCACTTTCAAATTTCCTTCTAAATTCTTAGATTACTATTAGGTTTTTAGAAATTTGTTTTTGCAACCATATGTGTTCTTTTCAATTCTTTTGTTTTCTAAGTGTTTTAAGAACTAGTTTTTACTTCTTTTTTTTTTGGTTTAAGCTCCACTTAACATAAAGTAACTTAGTCCTCAAAGAACTTAAAGAAAAGAATCTTGAGAGGTAAAAGGCAAAGAGTGATGAACTCATAAGAGGGTAAAAGCCAATTTTGAGTTAAACATGAAAGGAGTGTCATGTTTTTCTTTTAGTGTAAGCACACGATAGAGTATTGTGAGGATTCTATTTGTTTTTTTGCTTCTTCTTATACAATGACAATTTTAGAAGAGATAGAAGGAGATGAATTTACGTGTTTCATGAAAGGCATGTTAGATCAAATGCAACAGTTGGCAGATAATCTTTCAAATTTGAAACATGAGTTGAGCTGAGCTTGCAATAGCAACTATAAGCCAAAAATAACAAAATTCTATGGAAAAGATGGTTCTTAAGAGTACTTAGCATGAGAAAAGTAAGCAAAAATCGTGTTTGAATACCACAACTTTTCTGAGGAAAATAAGGTAACGACTGTTGTTGTTAGCTTTGAAGATGATGCTTTATTACGGTGGGAAAAATTATCATAAGCAAGAGAGTATTATGGGCAAAATCTTATCTCTACATGGTGAGGGATAAAGAGAAGATTGTGAAAAAAGTATGCCTCGAATTCATATAAAGAATTATTTCCAAGGCCTACACAAGCTTTTAAAGCTATTATTGATGATGTGATTCTTGTTTTTAAAGGTATATTTGACATCCAAACTTCTTTTTTACATATTGATACAAGCATTAAAAGCCAAGAGTTTGAACATGTCTACACAATATTAAAAGATGACAATAGTACTAGCGTACATGGTGATGAGGTACCACCATTAAAAGTTTGTTCAAATGTTTAAATTGTAAATCTCAATCACGATGATGTATTGGTTGTGAAAATAGATGATGATGACATTCAAAAAGAATATAAAATAAAAATAGAGAGAGATAGTGCACTTGAAAGTGAAAAAGAAATAATTATTATGCAACAAAAGGAGAGTTGTGTGAATACAATCGAAAGATGTGAGCCTAGAGAGGAAAAAGGAGACCTTAGAGTGGATGCAGCAAAACCTAAGAGATGTGCATGCAAAATGAGAGGGTGAGAAAAATGAAAATCTATATGAAAAAGAGAATGATGAGAGTTGTTCTTTCTGAAAGACCATAACAATATTTTTGTTCAAAAAGATGTATTACATAATTAATGAAATTTATAATATTTTGTATAGTACTTTTATGTCTCTTTTACAAGGTTATGAAGAATGGTTTTCAATGGGGGAGCCTAGCAAAGAAGCCAACTTAACTCTTAGTATTGATAATGGTGCTATGATGAAGAGTGAGGTTGCAAATTTGTGTACAAGGAGTTTTCTAATTGTTATTTAGATGATTGTGCTTATTTTATGTGTTATAGGCGTAGTTCTTTGTCTTTTATGTATTGTTTTTGCGATTCTAATTTGTGTCCTTCTTTAAATACTTGCTTTTACATTTTAGAGGATTCTTTTTGTTTTAAATATTTTTCTCCTTCTTTTGGCATTTCATCTTCTTCTTCAAATTGTTTTTCATATTTTTCTTCTTATTTTCAACGTGATAGTTCTTCTTATTCATGTTTTAATGCTTTTAATCCTCTCTCTTTTAGTGATAAACATTTTTCTTCATATTTTTGTGTTTCAAAGAACTCTTTTTGTTTTAAACATTTGTTTTATTTTAAATTTTGTTTTAGCTTGTCTTCTTTTAATTTTAGGAGTTCGACTTCTTGTAATTCTTGTTTTTACAAGTCTTCTTTTCATTTTATAAGTGTATTCTTTTTAAAATACCTTAGTTCTCGTTTTTCAAAATTCTATCTTTCTAAATATTCTTCTTCTTGTTTTAATGCTTATAAACCATTATTTTATTCTTCTTTCTATTTTAGGATTTGGTTAGGAAGAAAGTTTTCTTTTGATTTCAAAAATTCTTATGTTTCATGTTCTTATTTGATTTATAAATCTTGTGTTGATAAACATAGATCTTCTAGTATTTTCATTTTATAGAAATTTTGATGCTTTGGTATTTCTCCATACTAAATAGAAAATGTTTTCTAGGGTTTCTTTTTGTTACCTTGTTTTCATTTTTCATTCTTTTCCTACTTCTTTAGTGTGTTCTAAGCTTTTTATAGTTGGTTTCATGCAAGTTGTATTTGATCCAAGTGGAGATACTTGCAATTTGCATGGCTAAGATTCGAGGGCGAATCTTTTTGAAGAGAGAGAGAATGATACAAACCAAGTTAGGGACAAGATCAATGTTATAAAAAATGGAATGTACTAGCAAGAAGTTCTCTTTCGAAAAGAGGGAAACATCACAAAAGATTCAAAACTTGTCATATTTGGAAACTGCCATATTTTAACTTGTCTTATTTAGACTTACCATTTTTAGAGTTGTCATATTTGAAATTGTCATATTTGGACTTGCCATATTTGGAGCTGTCATATTTGAACCTGCCTTATTTGGACTTGCCTTATTTGGACAATCTTCTTTATAAGGGTAAAATGGTCATTTTTGTGCTTCCATTCATGTATGGAACCTAAAAGTCTAACTCTATAAATGGAAAAAATTTTCACAAAAATATTATAGAAGATTCTAGAAAGTTTCAAAAAGATTCTAGAATATTCTAAGAAACTTTCAAGAATATTTCAAGTATCTTTAGTGGAAGAATAAAGATCCTAAACAAGAACTAATGAAGGGACGACACACATGGAAGAAAAGTCAAATCAAAATATCTTTTCAAAATTGACAAGATCTTAACATATCATTCTCTTACTTTTCTAATTAGAAACTTTTGTTATTTTCTTATGTAAGACCTATTTTATAATTAGGAATATATCTGATATATCTTTTAGTTATTTTTTATTTAGCTCAAAAGAGACTTGATTCCTAAATAAATTAGATAGATTACAAAAACTAATTAGAAAGTGATTCTTAGGGTTGTCTAGAAGTTTTGTAAATGTTATAAATAACCATTTTTGTTCAGCCAAATGAATGAATGATTGAAAAATATTTTTTTTAGCAAATTGCTTATGAGCGTTAATTTTCTTCTTGAGTTCTAATAGGATTTGATGAGACTGTTAAGTGAGTTCTTAATAATTTCACAAACTTGTTTAATCCAGGTCTTAAATTACTTAGTTAATTTAAAATTGAAATTAATACCTCTTAAATCTTTATAATTTAGATTGCTAGAAATAAGTTTTCTAGAGGTCTAATTGGGATTTGAGAGTTTTTCTTGTTGATATTTGAATTACGGCTTAGAACTTGTGTTCTACATATGAATAAGGATAAAAAATTCAACCTCATTCGTATCATGGATACTAAACACCGATTAAAATTCAAACCCATTCAAACAATTATTAAATTATAAATTAAAATTTAAATCACAAAATTTCATATATCAAAATTAGTATTATAAATAACAATACTTAAGATCAGATATTAATAATCCAAAGTTCAAATACTCCAAAATCGACAATTTAAATCAAAGTTATCCAAAATATTCATTTTCACAAAATTAAACTACATGTTTAGAATATTAGATGAAATTTCAAAAAGTCTGTTCTCAGAATCCTATAAGTTAGCTCTAAATGCATATATTATTTAATAAACACTTTATCCAATAATTCATAAATAATTTTAAATAAGCGATAAAATCAATTTGTTAAAAATTTATATTAAAAGAACATTTTATAAAAATATATTTAAAAAGTTAGTTCAAATCTATAAATATTTTTATGCTAAGAAATTTTCAAGAACAAAAGGGACAAAATATATGTAATGTATTATAATTATCATTCATCTGAAACTCCAATATAAAAAGAACCACCTTAACTAACACCAGAAGGATCAAAATTTCCAACACAAAATAACACGATAGATGAATTACCCTATAATACTTGTTTAAAGAATACTAAATACTAAAATTAAAAGATCGAGTAAAAGTTAGAAGGTAAAAAAAAAATATAATAATTTATACTATAAATAAATATTTATACATATTGTTAAAGCGACAATAATAATAATAATAACTGTATTTTGAATAGGTATAAACTTAATTACAAAGGTAAAGAAAAATTCTTGTATTAAATTTTGGAATGAATAAATTTATATCAATTGAAGGATGATATTATCTCTCTCGGTATATATGGTTCAAAAAAAAAAAAAAAAGAATAGGAGCAATTAAGAAAACCAAGCAACAGTATATTAGTACCAAACGGAAAGTAAGTGTTGCAGTAATTGAAATTCAACTGAGAACGATATTACAATGTACAGGTTGATATATTTGGTACCAGCTGGAACAAAGAGTGCAATAATATTGATCTATTCGATATGAAAGAAAAAAAAAAAAGTGGAAATAGTTGGTATTCATACTGGGATAATATGTTATTAATTCTAATAAGTGGGTGTAGAAATCACAACATAGCCAATCAAAGGAAGAAAATGTGAAGCAAAAAGACCTGCATCACCCATTAAACATAGTACAAATTCCATACTCATATGACTTAAACCCAAATTATTTTTTAATCAAATTAATAGCACTGTAATTAAAAGAATACAATAATTCAAGAAGTGATTCAATATTAATATATAGAATGATAACCAAGAAATTAACTCTATCAGAAAAAGAAAGAAAAATAAAATAAAATAAAAAGGGTAACCGAATGGAAATAATATAAATCGTGTATGTATCTAATGGATTATCAACTTGAGTTTCCAAAGAATTAAAAAGGTTCCAACAGAAGAATAATAAGGGTGCCCTTAAGAACAATAATGGAGTTTACATGTATTAAATGTATGTAAACTAAATGTGGCCATTTCTAAAACATGCAATATAAAGAAATAATATCCCAACCAAAGTGACAGTATGCAATCTGTATACAGGTCGCTATTAGGACTAGAAAAAGAAATCGACACTTTCATCTATTTATGAACACAGCAAGTAGACTTACATGAAGGAGTAGAGGTATTTTATGTAGAATTGGGATCTGTCAAGAAGCAACCACAAACACATATTTCAATTCATTCTTTTTGTAATATATGTTGCAAAGATTTGAACGAAATTAAAGAATATAAATAAACCCTTACCAGTCTGGAATGAGAAAGAATTTTTGATAAATGATAAATAATTGTTTAAAACTGAGATTGAAATTAATAGTAATATATATTGATTGTTAATATATCTAATTAATTTGCTAATAATAGAGCTAAAACGGTTACAATAGAGACAATACGTGCTTTCCAAATGTAAAAATCATGTAGACCAATGGCCTGCCACATTACTAATTCTCGGTTCATCATTATTGCCTTTTTCTTTTATTTTTTTTAATTATACGCTAACATGTTTTTGAGATATGTTGAATACATTATTTTTCTTATTCAATTTAAATTAATTTTTTTACAGTAAATTTAGTAAATTCATGAATTTTTTTTTATAATTTTTCATAAATTTGTATCCACGATAATAAGAGATGAATACATTTTTAATTATTTGAGTAAATATTTATTGATTAATATTTCTTTGGGAATTTCTCATTAAACATAACCATCACATGTGGATAAATGAATGAATTATTATTTATCCTTTAAGGTTTAACTTAATTTATTAGTTAGAATTTGTATTTTTAAAATCATGTTAGTTAGTTCTTCAACATTTGATTTCGTTGATGATAAAGTCATTTCGTAAAATTTTTTGTAATTTTTTTTATTAGTCAAATAAAAAAAAAAGTTAAAGCAAACATTTTATACCTTTAAACTTTGATAAAATTACTTTCCTTTCTTTTTTACTTTTAAATATTATGCAAAAAATAAATTTATTTTCAATTTTTAAATTCAATTTATTTATTTATATTTATTAATTTTTCATGAAAAATTCAACTGTTATTATTTTTAAATTTTAGCTTTAAATGGATGAAAAAGGAAAAAAATGAATATGGTCATTTAAGCAATATATAACACACAAACATACATTGTGTATGTGCAGTGCATTTTATTCATCAGTTCCTCTTTTTCTTGTTCACTTGTGTGTTATTTTAGACACTAATGGAAAGGCAACAACCTTGTAATTCTAACCTTAAAGGGAAGCCATGGATGGACAGCTTCGAGCCACAAACCCTGACAAGGGAGCTGCTCGAACGAGCAAGGGTATATATACACACATCCATCTTCATCTCTTCATTAGTATCTTCCTTTTTTTTTATATATATATTAATTCATAGTATTTGCCAGGGGGTATGTATCTGCAATTGAATTATTTCTGCTGCTTGTTATTATTATTATTATTATTATTTTAGAAGTTGGAGTTTTATCCTGTAATTTCTTCAAGTTAATTATTTCTATTGTTTATAGTAATCTTATTGTAATTTGATTAAAATATATTTTTCTTATAATTTTGTTCATCTGGACATAGGCCGCAGCTGCCATGCAAGCATTCATGGAAATGAACGCTGAGAAAGTGGTAAGTGTTTATGAAGATTTCAAGGGCCAATTCTTTCCAAAGTTTCACTTAATTTCAGTTCTTGGAACTACGTTATGTTTGCATGTAATTTATGTATATGTATCAGTGACAAAATTCATCAGGGTTTGGCGCTGGCGGCAAGCCATCGTGAATGTTCATGTTCAAGCTCAAAAGGAGGTGAAGATGGCAGTGATCTGAAGCTGCCTGTAAAATTAAAGCTTTGAGTCTTGCATCAGTCTTCTATGTATGGATGTTATATGCATGCATATCGTCTCCATGGCATGTGAGAATAAAAGGCTAATCTTATGCTTGAGACGTTACAGCTCTAGCTAATTCATTGCCATGTTTCCGACTGTTAACTTATGCTTGATTTCTTCTTCTTTTCTTTTTAAATTTATTATAAGTGTACCAGCCAGGAATTACTAAAAAAAAAAAAATCTATTTATTAAAAGTGTACCAGTCAGGAATTACTAAAAAAAAATCTATCTTTTATCAGTAAAGTAAAGTATTAATCGTGACAATGAAGGAAAAAATCAAATCTGAAACTGTCAATTTTTCTCAGTATTTAATGAGGATAATTTTCGGATTTAGATTTAACTAGCGTAATAATAATTTAGAAATCCTAAACTATAATGAAACTGAAATAATCATTAAATATATAGGCTTCATTCTTACTGGAAATTCCTTAGCTTCGATTCTAATTTCAAAATTAAAATTATAGAAATAATATGAACATTTATCAAGTTTTGTCGGTTTGATATATGCATGCCTTTAAAAAAAATGTATAAAAAAAGGATTTGGGAGGTCAATATATATATTTCTTTGCCTTTAAAGAAAAATGTATAAATATGCATTTGAAAAAAAAAATTTGGGGGATCAGTATATTTATTTCACAAAAAAATTGATGCAATGCTAAACAAGCTTTAAAAAAAAAATCTTGATCTTATGTCGATTGATGAGATAAGAATCAAATCTATAAAAGATAGACACCACACTTTTTATCAAAGATATAAAAAAAAAAAAAGTAGATACCATACTCAAGAAAGAAGAAGATGAGTATAAGCCAAGTTTAGAATGCTACAAGTAAAGTATTTAAGTCATAAAGTTCTTAAAATAACAAAGATAGAATTTTCCCACAATTAGAGAGAAAAACAAAGAAAATATTGTTGATTCAATTGTTAATTCATTTACAGCTTGTATATGACTTGTATATGCTACCAAACAACTTATAATCCTATTTGAAATAGGAAAATAGTCTTATACAATTTTTCTAAACAAATTGATAAAACAAAAAAGAAAACTAGTTCATATAGAATAGAAAACTAATTTTAAGCTAATTAAAAAACAAAGTTTTAAACAGAAAAGGAAATTTAATAACAATCCTAATAAAAATTAAAAAGTTATCTTTTAGAAACACTCAAAATTCGTTCACACGTTAAAAATAAGTCTAATTCACATGAATTTTAGTATATGCTTAAATTCAATTCAAAATAGACAAGTAATAAACCTTTTACCTCTTTGTAATCTCTAAACCCAATCTTCACCTATTAGGCAACTTATGTATAAGTTTTAAATCTTTCTCCTTAAATATATCTTCAAGATTCCCAAGTTTAAATGATATGCAAACTCATGTCTTTTGAACTAGTGTAAATAATGCAGTTTATACGAAAAAGTCAAGTGTAAATAAGGCAGCTTGTATAAAGAAAGTTTACTTTTTCATGATTTTAACTCTTCTAATTTAACTTCGATGTGATGTGAAAGAATCTCTTGAATTTTCAAGCTTGTTCTCATCAAAGTTAATGTAAAATACATTAGAAAATTTGTAATTTAAAAAAGTTCAATCTTCACCCATTAGGCAACTTATTAGCTTTTATAAGGTTTAGATCTTTATCTTGAATTGTTTTCATGATTCCCAAGATTTAATGATGTGCAAATTTATGTTGTATGAATTAGTGCAAATAAGACAGTTTGTACAAATAAGACAAGTGTAAATAAGATAACTTGTACAAATGAGACAGCTTACTTTTTTATAATTTTAATTCTTATAATTTGACTTCACGTGATGTGGAAAGAATCTCTTGAAACTTTATTAGCATCTTCATAATTGTTGTCATCAAAGTTAATATAAAATACACACCCCAAACTTGACTTGATTGTTTGTGACCTTTGAGTTATTGGTTCAACTCCTTTCACCCCTATTATAGTATGACAAAAAAAAAGTTAATATAAAGTACATTATTAAAAATTG
Organism: Omphalea diandra; assembly: GCA_949677035.1. Lineage (NCBI taxonomy): Eukaryota > Viridiplantae > Streptophyta > Magnoliopsida > Malpighiales > Euphorbiaceae > Omphalea > Omphalea diandra. The sequence goes on along the minus strand of CATIWR010560716.1, from coordinate 44,459 downwards.
TAATTTTAAAAATGCCCAACCCATGCTGTAGTATAAGGTAGAGAATCAAGATTGAAATAATCCACTGGAAGGTGTGTGTGTTAGTATTATTGTTATTGAAACTTATTGCAAACTAGGGTGGGGCTTGCTATAAATTCCTTGAGTTGGGCCGACCTGGCTTCACCGTACGAAGGTTAGGCCTACTTCACTGACCTGGCTTCTAGTTGAGTTTGGCCCATAAAAAGCTAGCACAATCCTAAGACTATGTTTGGATCCAAGGCTTATAATGGAATAGAAGGGAAGAAATTAGTTTAGAAAATAATTTTATGTTTGGATAAAATGAGTTGGAATGGAACAAAGTGGTTTGAAATGTTTTGGTAAACCTTTCCAAAACCACTCAAACCAACATATTGGAACACCGCAAATTGAGGTGTTTCCATGGGTTTGAAAATGAAAAGACGATTTTGCCCTTATTTTGGGGATTTTAGCCAAAATGTGTTCTTTTTTTTTTTTTTACTTTTTTCATTTTTTTGTTTTTATTTTAATTGAATGATAATAATAATCAAAATGATATTAATATAATGATCAAAATTCCTATAATTAAAATCTATGCCCAAAATATTTAATTTTCATAAAATTAAATTCTTCATCCATAATTAAATCAATTTTCATAAAAATATAAATTAACATGTTTATATTAATTCTCTTAAATATAATATAATATTTTTACTTAAATAAATTAACAGTAAATTTATTTAAATTAAATAACAAACCATTCATAATTAATTATTTTCATAGCATGAAATATTTCTCATAAATGATTTGATTTCTCAAAATTAATAAAATTATTCTCATATAAGAATTTAATTTCTCATAATTAAATGTATTAGACTAAATCAAATCACATAATGTTCTTAATTAGATTAAATTAATCATTAATTTAAGAGTGTTTTTGTCAATTTTAAGTTAACATTGCATTCTATTCGATTGCAAACAAACAAAATTAATCTAAAACAATTCATTTTCATTCCTACCATCCCAAACACAAATATAATTTAACACTTTCTTTCCAAACCAAACTCATTCATTTCATTCCATTAATAACCTTTCTAACTCTTTATAAACCATCAATCCATAATACAACGACTATGAGTCAATGGTTATCACGTGCAGGGACAATTAAGCTGTGGAAAAATCGACGCCAACAACTAGCTAATGTGTGATTTACACTAGAACGAAAAAAATATATATAGTGTAATTACACATATGGATACTATGCTCATCATTCTATTTTTATATGAATAGTTATAGATAATTATTTTTTCTCCAAAAAAGAGCCAAATTGTACCTTTTAATTTTTTTAAAAAATTCAAATTACCTCAAAAGAATTTTTTAGCCTAAGGCTTTGTTTATTTCATAAAAAATAATTTATCTATAAAAAATATTTTATAAAAAAATATTTTATAAAAAAATATTTTCTAAAAAATATATTTTCTAATATTTAGAGTACATTAAGTTACGGAAAAATCAACGGCTACAACTAGTTAATGTGTTATTTACACTAGAAGTAAAAAAAAAAAAAAAAAAGTAGTGCAATTACACATATGGATAGTATGCTTATCAATGAATTTTTTAGTATAAGGCTTCATTTATTTCATAAAAAATAATTTATTTATAAAAAATTTTTTCTAAAAAAATGTTCTATGAAAAGATATTTTCTGAAAAATATATTTTTAATATTTAGAGTATATTATAAAAATATTATTATTTTTATTTATAAGATTATAACAAAGTTTAGACAAAAATATTTTATATTTATATTATTCATTATTTAATATAAGAAAAAATCTATTGAAATAAAATTTTTGTATAGACTTGACTTATCATTGATGACCACAATCAGCTGGCTGTGATCAGTGATGAGTATCAGTAGTTAAAGATAATTAATAATAATAGGTATATGTATTTATATGATTTATTTTTATTTCGATGAATTTGTTAAAACTCAAAAAATGTTCTTTCTTATTGCTTGTTTTTGGAAAATATTTTTCAAGAAAATATTTTTCGTATTTTTTTTTCTATTTGATGCATTTAAAAAAACTGGTCAATAGAAAATATTTTTTTTGATCAAATGAAAAATCAAATCATTTTTTAAGAAAATGACTCTCCATTTTGAAAATCAAAAGTCATTTTTCGGACTTTAACAAATTTATCTAAATAACAGATAAACTAAATAAATACATGTATTTATTGTCACTAATTATCATTGAATATTAATACCCATCATTGCTGCTCATTGGTTGGGTAGTGATCACTTGAAATAAGCAAGACCTACAAAAATTTTATTTTTGATATATATTTTTATTATATTAAATAATAAATAATATAAATATATATTATTTATGGTATAAATTTTATTATAATCTTATAAATTAAAATAAAATTAATATTTTTATAATAAAAATATATTGTTTGAAAAATATTTTTTTAGACAAAATATGTTTTGAAATAAATAGAGTCAATTTTTCTAAATGTACCAAAATTATAAAATGAAGAAAATATTTTTAAATAAAGCCTAATTCATATACTGGACATTTAATTAAAAAATAATTCGAATTGCTCATCTTTTTCCTGTAGCTAGTGCATAGGAAGCCGTAGTTAAACAAAAAATAAAATTTGAAATAAAAGAAAAAAAGCCTTAAATTACCTTTTTTTTTTTTTTACTAAACCTTTTCTCGTTATCAAAATAAGACTCCAATAGCTCTAACTCATTCATGAACACCATGATTTTTCTTTCGCTCATCTCTCTCAACCCCACTTATCTTAGCAGTGGCGGCCTAGACATCACACAGCAAGTTGGAGGCAGGCTGACAGAGTGAGATAACAAATTTGAAGGAAGTTCAGGATGACAAAGTTGCATTTAATTATGGGCATGGTCGTGAAAATTGAGATGTTATATCTAGTAGCTAAGTAATTTTTAATTTTTTTTTCTAATTTTGGTAATTGATATGAACGATACTTGTTTATTTCTACCTCTAATTAAATTGATAAAATAAATTAATTCAAAATTTTATGAAAATTTTGACGGCAATACATATTTTAAATCTGACATATCAAGTAATCATGATTATTATTTTAGAACGGCCGATTTTAATTACATGGGTAACAAATAAAAAACGAATTGTATTACCCAAATAATTTAGTTATAAAAATAAATGGAGTTCATTTTGATTTTGATTTTAATTTAATTTCAATTTCACCTTAAAATGGATGATTTCTATTAAATATTATAAAATTTTTAATTTAAAAATTAATATAATTATTTGCTATTTATATTTAAATATTATTTTATCTTTTCCCTTTATTAAGTGTAGGTTATATAATGACTCTATATATACATTCAGCAACATCTTAAGCTTGACATTACTGTTAGGGTATGTGTCTAAAAACCTGCTTCAAACCCTTGTAAGTAAAGACAATATATATATATTCAGCATAATAAAATTTTTTTGTCAGATTCAAAAGTTATTGACCCCACAAGATTTAGCCAGGAGGTCTTAAAATTTTCTACCAATCAATGGCCTCGGCAAACAATTCCGCTATAGCTTACAACTTTGGTCTAGAAACGGCGTATTCCATTATAGGTAAGGGAATTTGATGTTTGCTAAAAATTCATAAGCATTGACCTCCCTAATTCCTCCAAAAATTTCCATCACCACAAATATATATTTTTTTTCCAAATAAGATAAACGAAGCATCCATCCACACAGCGTTAGAGAGCTTAACCTAAAAAGGACAGGTCAAATCAAAGGGTTTTTATTGGCTCCATTGAGCTGATATAATTGATTGGGACCGCGACTAAAAACATGGATTGCGTTCATTTCACTTTCCATCATCAATTTTCACGTTGAAATGACACATTTTAAAGCCGAATCAACACTTGTCCTTCATGCCATGCCAACATTTTGGACCATATTTGATTTAAACAAAAAGTTACATCCTTGAAACAAACAAGGCCATACACATGATTTAGATAAACAAAGCAGATATCACAATGAGGTTGATCCCACTCCTCTTTCTTATTGTTTTTCATTGCCACTGTTATTTTGGATTGTAAACTTTGTATACAATCCCATCACCTAAATTGGCATTTTGCATTGGTTGCAAAATGCAAGTAAACGACAGAAAAAGGGCAAATAGCAAGAAAATTTGTCGACAACAACAACATCAAGTGCTATATTTGTGTTTAAACTTGCTCATCCTGCATTCCATTCGTCACCATTTTCTTCTCCTGATGAGGTTTGCCTGAATCCATCTCGAGTGATTTACGTGTGGGTTTTTTTATGTCATCAATGCCATCGACATCACCACCAGTAGTACCCTCACCGTTGCGGTAGATGAAGTACAAGATCAGCTGAATTGCCCCGAGACCACAACCAAACCCATTTGGTACCTGTCCCCATTTAATTATTAATATCTTTATTTTTCATCCTAATTAATCAAGAAACGGGTAGTTAAGGTGTAAAAGATTAATGGGTAATTTGGAACTTTAGGAAAATAGAACTTACGATTAGAAAGGGGTCACGGCCAAGTAGACCATATATGAACCAGCAAGTACCACATAGGAACACAAATAGAGACAAGCAAAATGGCATGAACTCTACACTCTTAGTTTTAATCACTAATCTCTGCACATATACAAAAACAAAAGGTTAAAAATCTCATGAATATCTAAATATGAGATTATACCCTAATTCCATAAACAATGATATTAACTAAATGTAACAGAAATGAAGTGAAAATTAAAGGGAAATTTTACTTACAATAATGGAAAGAGGTGAAGCATACATGATGATGGAGCAAATGGTGGCAGCAAGGCCACAGAAAACCTTCCTGGTGTTGCCATGGAGAGCAAAGAGTGAGATGAAGGCCGCAGTAGCAAACATTGCGAGTGTAAGAGCAAGGAGGCCCAAGATTGTTCCCTTCTGCTTTTTTGGTGCATAGACGAGGAAGACCAACACATATGTGCTCTCAATCACTGTTCCTGTTCCGTTAATTGTTGACACCAAAAGATTGTTCTTGGACACAAAAGGCAGACCATACCTGTCAAGAAGAATAAGTAAAATTATTAGGAACTTAAAAGAACATTGTTTAGAGATCAAACCAAGAAAATGATCAAATTTTTTGTGTTTTGTTTTATATAAATGAACGAAAGATTCAAGAATAGAACAGAAAGTAATAAAGGAGGCCATAATCAGAATTTTTTTATAAGATTAACATGTTTACAAGATTACGTTATAAAGAAGTGAAATTTCAATCTATAAGGGCTTAAATTAGGACATAATACGGAGGGTAGAAAGAGAATGCCAAAAAAAAAAAAAAGAAAAAGAAAAAATGTAGTCTGTGAAGAAGAAGCGAGAAGCACACCAGGCAGAAAGGAGACAGTTGAGCAAAGTCATGACGTACGGGACACCTGAAAACTGTTCAGTTGATTTGCTCTTCATAATCCTCTTGAATGTGATCCTGAAAATCAAGAAAATTGCTATTTCCCATTAATGGTGATTGACTGGATATCATATAATTAATGCAGAAAATCCTTACCCCAGAATCAGAAATCAAAGGGAAAATCAGTATCAAGAAACATAACAAAAGAAGAAGAAGAAGAAAAAGAAAACAGGATGTAGATTACGTTGGAGCCAAGAAGAGGAACAAAGCAGCTCCATTTCCTGATACAGAAGAGAAAGAAAAGAAACCATTAACATCAAAATCAAGAAACAGAAACTGCAGCAAAAACAAGAACAAGAAACCACTAGCTAGAAAAGAAACCCACCAAGGACCCCAAAGATGAAGTGCAGGATATCCATTATGGTTCTTCTTCAAGCTTCGAACTTATGATCAAAATTAAGGCAGAAGAAGAGATGTTTCTTTGAAAGGGAAGAAAACCAAGAAAAGAAAGAGTGCAGGTTGGTATGGCGAATGGCAATGCAAAGAGTGTGTTGAGAAGAAGATGGAAGGGGCACATGGTGTTATTATATAGAAGAAGAGAGGAGATATAACCGCTTGGCAGTATAACTTTGGGTTTAAATTCGATCTTATCCTATTATTGTTGCTATGGTAATTCGGTAGCTGTCTTTGAACTGTGGGCTAACTGACATGAATGGGCAGCTCGCTAACTCAACTTCTGCATTTTGAGTATGAGGTGAAAATAGAAGTGGTGAAATTCTTCTATTCACCAACTGATAATTTTGAAATGATTGCAAACTGCCATTTTAAAATAAATAACTACATATATAATAAATTATGTTTTAATGATTTATAATCTCAGTACACGTTAGAATTTTTTGAAATAATGTGACATTTGAGTTATTTATTAATAGAACAAAGTTATAGTTAAATGGCTATTAGTCCTAATTATTTGAAAAGAAAATGTTTAACGATTTTTCAATAAAATATATTTTTATTTATAAATAATTATATAATATCTATAAAATATTTTTGGAATCTTACTAATATAAAATAATCATTAACATGACTAATCATGATATATTAACTCAGTTTTGAAATTATAGTTATATTTTTAATATAATTTTTTCAATAATTTTACATTTTTAACAATCATAAAAATTTTTATTAAATATATTATTATAGTATTATATGAACTGAAATTCATATAATATATTAAAACAAATCTAACAATAATATTTTATAATATATCATCATTTACCATCAAACAATAATTGAAAATCACTAAAATTTCTAAAAGAAAAAAACTAAAACACAAAACAATGAATCTAATAAAAAATAACAAAATATAATAAAGTCATATTTATTATTTACTCAAACCATTTCCAAGAGCTATCTAACCTTACCTTACCTCAAAAAAAAAAAAAAACAAAAGAACATTGATATATATAGTCTCTAGCGATTGCTATAAAGCAGTCATGAATAAGGCGGTGTTTGCCCTTTTTTAAAAAAAAAATCAAATAAAAAATTTATTCATTTTATTATTTATTTTTCATAATTTTTATATTTAATTTTACGTTTTTGAGTTCATTTTTTATATTTACAAAAATATTTCTTAGAGAGTCCAGTGCAACCTTACTAGTAACGGTAATCACACTAAATTGTGTTTAATTTTATTTTTTAAATAGAATACTTTTTCATTTTATTTAGAAAATTTTTTATTTATTTATGTATTTTTTATATCTTTAAATAAAATTTGTATATAAAAAAGATTAAAAAAAATGTCTTACTATTGCATCGTAGCAATCACGAGCCACAATATGTGAGTTTATTGGAAAAAGAAAAATCTAACTTTTCCTATTACCCGGTCTGTAAATTATATCGTAAATTTTGGATGACAATGCATTGTGGTATAAGTGTTTAAAACACATTATTTCATTTATTTATCACATGTATGATATATTCATTAGTTTGTAAGCAAATGTTTATTAATGGTCAATACAATATTTATTAATTATTATCTTTTATGTTCATTGTTTTATTAAACAATTAAATATAGTTTTTTTGTTCATCGTTTTATTAAATAATTAAATGTAGTTTTTTATACTCGTCGTTTTATTAAATAATATTTTGTTGATGTTCATTTAATTTTTAATCTAATATGATACATACAACCATATTTTATTAATATTTATCATTTATAATTTTTATATTTATTATTTTTTCATGTAATATGTATATGAGTTAATTTGTTCATTCAAAAGATATAACCATTTTCATAAAACTTGATGTTGATTACTTAGTACTTGATAGCTTGAATGTTTTATTTGATTATAATTTATTTTGATGCAAAAGTTCTTAGATTACTCCTCTACTGCTAAGTTTTGAAATAACGATTTATTCTGGTATATTTTTTTATTTGTTTTATTCAAATTCATTGATTATTATAGAAATATTCATTATTTATATAGACAATATTAATCATCTATACTATTCATATTTATTACTTTTCATATAATATAATATTCATTCATTAATTGATAAATATTTGAATGTTTATTATTTACTTGCATAATATTTATCTTCTATAGTTTATGTTCATTATGAAAAAATAGTATTATTTAAATTTAAAATGTTTATCATCCGAAATTATTTATTAGTTGATTCTAAAATGTTTATCATTTAAAATTCTTCAATAATTGATTTTAAAATGTTCATAATTCAAAATTGTTCATTAATTGATTTTAAAATGTTTATATTTCAAAAATGTTTATTAGTTGATTCTAAAATATTCATTTATATTTGCATGTATGTGATACTTTGTGGTCTGCGGTTCACAATATAAAAACTCACTCGACAGAGGAGCCACGTTGTGGGTCAAATGTTTCCATTGGCCCTTTTTTTTAATTATAATTGGTGAAATTTCACTTTATTATCATTAATAATTATATTATTTTATTAAATTTAATATAACAAACTCAATTAATGAATTTAATCTAATTTGAATTATTTATCTATACTTTATTATTTTAATAAAAAATTATATTTTTTAAATTTGAACCTGTGCATGCGTATTTTATTTATTTAAAATGTTTAAACTTTAGAGTTTTATCTATTGAATCATATTTTCTAATTTTGTATTATTAGATCTATAAAATCTTAAATTTTTCTTGTTAATTAAAACTTCGACTAACCTTAAATTTATGAAGCAATATTAATATATAAATAAAATATAATTTAAATTGTAAAAACTTAATTTAATAATAATTAACATGAATAATATGATGCAAATTTTGATGATAATTTTAAAATATTAATAAATGATTATTCATGTATTTAATATATATATATATATATATGTGTGTGTGTGTGTTTTTGTTCATACATCCATATTATGTGTATTTTATTTCGGTTGACAAAAATTTTCAGAATCTGACAGATTTACATATGCTTCCTCATTCTTCTTCTTCTTCTCAGTTAAAGATGGTATCATATATATATATATACACGAAAACAAAAATATAAGAAAACAAAAAAAATAAAGAAAAACGATATTTTATAAAATATAAATTAAAAATATAAAAAATATATAATTTTCAAAATGTAGAACGCGATTTAATTAAGTTTTCACGTAACATGGTTTATGAAAAAAAAAAAGAAGATAGAATCTAAAAATCTAAAAGACAAACGAAAACCTATAGTAATAACTAGGTAGGACAGGAATAAGCAGGTTCGGTTGCAGATGACATGTATCGAACCCTATTGGACGAACTAAGGTAGGATCCCCATTCTTTTCTATCTTTGTGATTTAGCTGAATTGCCTATCCATTTTCTGTCATTTAGAAACATTAATTGTGATTTCAGCCACACTCATGTTATCATAAACTAAACTCGCTAATAATTTTGATTTTTAAAATAAAAATTATTATTTTATTTTAAAAAATTTAAAATTTTGTAACTTAAATCAGTCCATTTTAATAGGGTATTTTTTTTAAATCGAATCGGAGATTGAACCGATTAACTGGTTGATTTTTATCGGTCAGTTTAATCGGTCTAATTTAATAGGGTATTTTTATTTTTTAAAATATATAAATAACACTTACAAAATATTTAAAAATTAGAAAAATATAATGTGATAAAATAATAAAATTTATTTTTAAAATTTAAATTTTGAGGAAAATAATTTAATTTTTAAAAATTTTCACCAAATAACATAGTTTTAAGTTGCACAAGTTTGATTCGATTTTTGATTTGGGTAATTTTTTCCGATTTAATAGATTTTTTGGGTGACTAATTTTTAACGCTAAATTAAATTGAATTATTAACTGATTCTTAATTCACCGGTCCGACTAGTTAGTCCAGTACAATTTTGAAGCATTTGAATTCAAATAGAAGTGATAAACTTGATTTAAATTTGTCTGCTTAATGACTCATAATATGTTTTGATATAGATCAAATACAAAAATAATTATATTAGATTGGCTCAAAAATTTTTAAAGTCAAAGTTTGAGAACATTAGGCAAAGGTTGGATAAGAATTATATATATATATATATATATACGGAATAATGTGATGGAGAAAGTCAGAATGATATCATAACCGTTTCATTTCTTTGGAATTTTTAATCAGATATAAAATAAAATAAATGATAGAAACATCCAATATTCCCCTTGAAAGGCGAGTGAGGAAAGAGATTCTTTTGGTTCCCTTTCACTGTGCATAAGTTTGTATGTCTTTATTATTTGAAGTTTTGAATGGTTGCCAAAGATATGAATGAGACATGTATACAATCTATTCACATCACATGATCTTATAAAGCCCCCTGCCTTATGAATCAAAGCCGGAAAAAAAAAGTTGTCATTTTGCTTTGGACATGTGTACTACTGGTTACTGATCATACCTACCTTATATTGGATACTTCCATAGTGCAATAGACCCTCTTATTGTTAAATCTTATTATAATATATGCATATGTTTCCAATGGAAAAAGTTTTGGGTTCTTCCTTCTATCTGTTTTTTTTAATTGATTTTTTTTATATGATTCTTTAAAATTTCAACTGAAATTTCTCTATCTTTCTTTTATTTTTTTTAAATAATTTTATATTTTTCTTATTTTGAGACTATTGTTAGAATATTTTGTCGACAATAAGTTTTCTATTTTTTTAATAAAATGAGTACTTTTATCTCTCATTATTGAAAATTTATTATTTTATTTTTTATTAAAGTTTTATTCTCTCCTTAATGAGAATTTTCTATTTGACATCAGTAATCTAAGTATTTAGTAATAATAAATTGTCGATTACTCTTTTTAGATTTGATCTAACTTATCATATGAATTTCAATAGACATTACACTACAATACTATAATTAATGGGATAGCACTACAATTGATGGATATTTTTAAAATTGATAAAAATTTAGAGTTACAAAAAATATTAATGATAAAAATTATGATTTTAAAATTGAGTTAATGTATCATTATAAATTGTGTTAATATCAAATTTTAATAATTGAGATTATAAATATACTTTTTTTGTAAATGTCGTATGGTGACTAATTATATTTTTTTTTTAAAAAAAAAAGCTTATTTGCTTTAAAAATTATAGTATCTCTTTAGCATCCACTAAATAAAATTTTTTTTTTACTGGAATATCTTAAATTGAAATTCTTGTCTAGCATCTACTAAATTAAACAAAAAAGTTTTTTTTTTCCACTTGAATATCTTAAATTCAAATATTAAGTTAGCTGGCATTACTATTAGAAAATTTTAATTTTGAGATAAAAAATAAAAGAAATTTTTTTATTTGTGATTATAGATTTTTTTGAATATATATTTTATAAGTAAAAAATTGTTATTGACAAAATTTTCAAAAAAAAAAATTTAAATACAATTTTTTACTTATAAAATTCAGATTAAAAACAGTTATAGTCAATTAACAGAGAAAATTTCTTCCATTTTTGTCTCAAAATCAGATTTTTTTCAATAGCAATATCAATCATGCTCAAAGTCTACTAAAAATTTGAAAGGTTAGATGTGAGATAAATTAGTAGAAGTTAAACTCACAAATGAATGATATTAATGAATTTGGGTCAGCCATTGGTAAAAGATTAGAATTAATCAATTAAATAATCAAGCCCAAATCATCATATATCTTTATATTTTTATGTATATTTTTTACATGAGATTTTTGTCTCTTAATATTTCCCCTCAAATGACAACTAAATTGAAATTCTTTCCTTAAAAATCAAATGCAGTGGCAATATTATATTGGATCATTAGGACTAGACATCCAAACAAAAAATTGAGTGACAAAATTAAATTAGGTCATATCTGTTTTGATATCTTATTAAAAATTTAATTGAAAGAGTAGAAATGAGATAAATTGGATAGAGGTTAAACTTATGAATGAATGAGTTTAATGAGTTTGCATTAACCATCACTAAAAGATTAAAAACTAACTAATTAGATAGTTTAATACAAACCATTATATATCTTTATATTTTTATGTATATTTTTTATATGGAATTTGTGACTCTTAATGTAATCAGCTCATATAATTTTGCAACATATATAACACTTAATTTATTATTCTGATGGAGTCTAAATCAATTTTCTTGGTAATCACCTTTTAAATTTTTTGATACTTAAATTGTTAAACTATACAATAGAATTGGATAGTTTTAATTTGTTGCAAAATTAGAAATTTATGCCATCGGGTGAGCAATTTCTTGGAATGTAGTACATGAATTTGTTGATCTAGTTAAGGAATAAGGTTAGAGATACCATTTATTTTTTTTAAAAAAAAAGTCATTTAGGAACAAATTAACTTTTATGATTAATTTAGTTAATATCTACTTAGATTTTTGGGTCAACTACGTCCAATTTCTGGTAAAAAACAGTAATTGATTATTTGTCTGTATTTTAAATGATAAAAATATTAATAAGTTAAAACGAAAAAAGAAAACCTAAAATCCAAAAAAAATTATCACCGAATTCATTTTCACTTACGATTGTCTGCAAAATTTCCATGGCATCTCCATCTTCAACAACTATCACAATCATCATCACTATGAATTTGTTCACTCCTTCCTTCACAATTATTGTTGCGAAAATTGGTGTTCAAATCACGGCCACGAAATTCAAACAAAAACTCACTATATCCATGGTTTTCAGAACTGGATCAAACTGGTAAAATGGGAACCATCTAGTGATTCTGCTCAATTTAATATTACAAATTGATCTCTTAAAAATCGAACTAATTCTGAAAATCGGTCAAAATTAGAATAAAATCAAATTGGTTTAAGTTAAATTTATAATTTTTTGTGAAAAAATTAAAATTTTTTAAGAATTACACTATTTTACTCAAAATTTAAATTCCAAAACATAATTTTTATTATTTTATCATATTATATATTTTTTCTAATTTTTTAAATATTTTAAAAGTATTATTCATATATATATTTTTAACAAATGTTATTAAATCAGACCGGTCAAATCAATCGAATTGAAATCGATCAGTTAACCGGTTCAGTCTCCGGTTGGGTTTTAAAATCAATTATTATATCCAAATCCAAAAAATTGTTCTGCCAAATCTACCCATCGATAATTCCATGCACATCTTGGCATCATCACCATCATCATGAGCATCTCCATTCATTCCTTCCCCATTGTTGGCATAATTAATATCTAAGTCATGCCATTAAATCCTAAATAAAAACTGAAAACATTAAATACAAATTCACTATTTTGTTATGCAAATCATTTTTGCCTATAACCTAAATACATCTTTGTACATTTTCAAAATTTTGCATTAAATTGGATTGAGCCGAATCTCAATATATAAATAAAAAATTTGTTTATTATTGGTGGTGGTTTGTCTTAATTCTTTTTTTTAATCTATGAGAATTTATTTTGAATTTGATGAGAGTATTAAATTTGTTATTTTTATTTTATTTTTAATTTTTACGTTAAAAATTAATAATTAACTAAATCAATTATATATATATATATATATTACGTATGAATTTAAATATTATATTATTATATATGTATATTATAATATATCATATTAATATATTCTATATATTTTTTAATAAAATATATTTTTATATAAAAATAGATTTGATAGAAATTTAAGTTAACTAGTTGATGATTTTTTATATTCAAATTAGTGAATTGACCAATTTTCTGAGTAATTAAATTGATGATTTTTTATAATTATAATTTAATTTTCAGTTTAAAAAATTTGAAATAAAAACTAATCAATTGAGTTTTTTTAAATATTTACTATTGGATTAACTAAACCGTGATCATCTCTAAATATAACATTTCCTCCAGCATTTCTGAAGATTTTAGAATGACATGTTATTTTTTTATCAAAAGAATGATAGAGGCTCACAATATTTTATCTAAAATAGTTTAAAGCCTTGCGGTGACAGGACAATTGCTACAGACAAACGTATAATTTGTCAATAACCGTTGTAGAAATCAATTGGGTAACATTTTATTTATTTATTTATTATTTTTGTTGAGAAGGTAATTCTTGTATATTGGTCTCAACAATAACAACAAATTTTCTGACAGCATATCTGCACAAATTTAAATATTTCTGATTTACGAAATAATGATTTGTGTTCTCTCATGAAGTCTTAAAATTTTTTTTATCTTATTTTTCTCTTAAAAACAAATTATATAACTTTTAACTCAATTATGGTTTTTAATTTTTAATTTTACAATATAAAATGAACTTTTACTCATAAAAAAATAAGAAAATAATATTTTTTTAGCAAAATTTTAAGTCAGTTGATGCTAAAATTAAGAGTATGTTTAAGATAGTTAATAAATGTAACTGATAACTGATAGTTGGTAGCTGATAAAGTTTGATATTAAGTGTTTAACAAATTATGTCTAGTAATTGTTAATTCATAAAATAACTAATAAATGTATATTATTAATATTTTACATATTAAATTAAATAAATTAAAATTAAAATATAATAAAACAATATATTTTTCATAAATACTCATAAAGTATAATTTTAAAATTCAGAGTATTATAATTATTAATTTATATTTATGAAATCTTAATAACAATTTTGTGTTTATGTCAATCAATATATATAAATATATTTTCATAATTTTTTAATAAAACTTATATATAATAATTTAAAATAAATTATTTTTATATAAATGATTAAAATATTATAATTTATAGTTGTAGATGAATAATAGAACTTTAAAGTTTCATTTTTTTCATAGAAAATAATTTACCTGAGGAAAATATTTTCTAAGAAAAATATTTTTTGAGTAACATATTTTTTAGTATTTGGAACAAACTATAAAAAATATTAATTTTTTAATTTATATAGTTATAATAAATTTAGGCAACAAATATTTTATATTTATACTATTAATTATTTAATATGAGGAAAAAATAAATTAAAAATAAAATTTTTTTGAGAGTCTCACCTATTACCGGCAACTACTATGACTAATGATGACCATTGATGTGTATTAGTAATCAATAATGACTAATAATAAATAATATATATATTTATATGATTTATTTTTCATTTAAATGAGTTTATCAAATTCTAAAAAATTACCTTTCGTTTTCAAAATAGACAGTTATTTTTTAAAAAAATGACTTAGCTTTCCTTTAATCAAGAAAATATTTTCAGTTGATCAAGCACCAAACATAGGAAAATGGAAAAAATTATTTTACTGAAAATTATTTTTCACAAAATAAACAAAGCCTAAAAATAAATAGAGTATAGATAATTTTGACTTTTTTTTATTATAATCATAAAGGTTCAGAAAAAACTCTAAATATAAGTTAATAAAAAACACAATTAATTGGAGTTATATCCACTATCAGTTATTATTTTATATGATTTATCAAATACATTTTTCTTATGTGTAATGAAAAACATCTATCCAC
Organism: Omphalea diandra; assembly: GCA_949677035.1. NCBI lineage: Eukaryota > Viridiplantae > Streptophyta > Magnoliopsida > Malpighiales > Euphorbiaceae > Omphalea > Omphalea diandra. Next base: position 29,077 of record CATIWR010560716.1, on the reverse strand, counting down.
CGCATTTATTAACTATATAAAATGCCCTATAAAAATCGTTTAGACCTTTTTGACCTTGTTTAAAAACATTGGGCCAAATTAGAACTTTATCTGACCTCAAAAGTTCATTTTATTACTATAATATTTCTAGCCTTACAGATACTCCTAATATTTTCATAGTGAATTTCATTTTCATAAGGATCCTACCTTTCCGACCTCAAAATTCATTGTTAATAGCCTTTGATTAGGAATTTGTCCAGACTGAGCACAGCATCTTCATCTTTAAGTTCTTTCTTTTTGGCATCTAAATTAAGGCTATAAATAATCTAACCTTTCTTCTTCTTCTTCTTCTTTTTTTTTTTAGAAAAAAAAAAAAACGTAGAGATTGTGGTCCAGAATAAACGTTGTCGCCTGATATTTTGTGCATGAATCAATGACCGAACTGTATGATTAACCACTTGAGTAAATTGAATGATAAAAAATCACTAATTGCTTCGTCTACTCTATTGTTGCCACCTCATAATTTGAGGTATATCTAGCTTTGTAATAATGGGTCAATCTACAAGATCATTACCATTAATTATAGTGGTTAAGTAAAGTCTTAGAAAGCTGATCATGAGGTTGTGAATCAACCCAGTCAAAATTAGGTCTTGGCAGCTGTCAAAATAGATATTTAAGGAAAATATTTTACTTAAGAAAAGGAAAATATTTTCTAAAAAATATAGTTTCTGGTGTTTAGCATGCATTATAAAATATTATTTTTTTATTCATAAGAGCATAATAAAATTTAACCTATAAATACTTTACATGTATATTATTTATTATTTAATATAAGAAAAAATATATTAAAAATAAAATTTTTTATGAATTTTATCACTGATGACCATTGCTAATTGACAGTGATTAGTAATGAGTGTCAGTAGTTAAATATGATTGGTAATATAATAAATATATATATTTATATGATTTATTTTTCATTTAGATGAGTTTGTCGAATTCAACAAATATTTTTCATTGACTAATCTCTCTAAACGCGTCAAATATTAAATAAAAAAAATATTTTTGTGAAACAATTGAAGCCTTGATAAGGCTTATATACACTCTTTCATTTATTAATCTATTCAAGAAATTTTATGCTAATGAAATTGTAATTGAATTTGTTTCTTCATTATTATAACTTATATTGCATACTACCATTATTTAATTAGTGCATGCGTTATGATTGTATCAGACCAATATATACATCTTAGTCTAACAATAAAAATATAATGTATGATAAATATAGCATGCATAGCTATAAAAAGGCATTTATTATTAATTGAAGATCAAAATATCTTAAATGGAACATCTAGAGATAAATATTAGTATATGTTTTTATGTTTATAGTAAAGATATTTTCTGATCAATTCTTGGATTAGTTGAAATAATGCATCAGACATTAATCTAATGCAACTAAAAATATTTTTATTTCTAAACAGTAAATCTAAGAATCGAACTAAAAAAATATTAAAAGATTTATAATACAAATTTTATGTTCGTGGTTAGGGATTTATAAAAGGAAAAGAGTTGTTTCACATTATTATGTAACTCATTCAATAAATAATAATAATAATAATAATAGACAAAACTAATAATTCAACTTCACGGACTGATAATTTTTTCTTAGATGCGACAATTACTGAAGTAGTGTTTATATTAATTGTCAAGCCTTGTCCAAATTCTCCAGTCATATTTGATGTCCCTAGGAATATATCAATGTATGTTAATTATCACAAGCACACAGGCCAAAATTAAACAACAAAGCTTATTTTTACTTAAAAATTATAAACCAGTAATTCTAAAAAAAGTTCTCTCCGTTTTCATGGGACCCACTTTAATTAAGATCCCATTTGGACTAGGGCTCATCATAATTAATTAGCATGAGTTAAGGTCTGGTGTTGAAACGCTTTTAATGTGAGCTGCCCTAAAAGAAAGGGATCTTATACTTTAGTAGTGTTGCTGCTTACTGTAGTTGAAGGTGGACCAATTCAATTGTGCTGTGTGTCATTGGCATCTTAGGGCAAGGCCTAGCCACGTACATATATAAAGCTTCAAAGCATTTATAGTCTTATAGATGATCTATCCAGCTCTTTCCCACTTAAATAAATTTCTAGTAGGTCATGAACTAGGCAAGGTAATAGAATCAGAAGCTAGTGGACGAGAATTAAACTACGATATATAATTTATTTTCTTTCCCCCTTCCCCTTTGATTCTTTCATTTGTGGTAAACTTTGTGTTCCCTATGAGATAGGTTAACTCTGCTTGGGAGTTTCAAACACCTAGCCACATATGTTTTGAACTCCGTCGAGTAAAAGAATTGTTTTCCTCCCGTGATATATTGTATTTGATGACATGCATAAACATGGTTTAAATTGTCATTGTTTTTTTCTTCCTCGAATTTAAAGCTCATATGATCCAATCTTTTATTATGTGCCTTATTGTTTATATTGAATTGTAGCAGATATATTTTTTTCATTTTTCAATGATTATTTGGTGAAATTAAGACCCAAGCTATTGACATTGTTTAATTAATCTAAAAATGATCCGGTTCAATTCGATTCATTTGTCACCTCTAACATTAATTTACTTTGTGTTAAATTCTAAGATATTCTAGTTGTAATTCCTTTATTTTAATTTTGACAAACATTAAAAATAAAGTACAATATCGTCAAAGACAATTGTTACTTGAGTATAATCTATATGTAAATAAATAAAAAAATAAGCTATTAATTATAAAAAGTAAACATTATATTTTATCTGATTGAGTACGAATAAGATTCTTTTTATAACCTGTATTCAATTTGATCCGATTTGACACAATTATATAAACGAGTTGGGTGATAACCGATTCATTTGAGTTGGGTCAGGTAATTGTTGAGCCAGGTCAAATGCCCATCTCTAATGCTAGTGAAACATCCCCTCACGCTCTAGTTATCATCTGATTAATTTTTACTTGTAATGCCCAAACTCTTTGACCATATCTCTCTCACTATTGATCACCTTGCTATTTCCTAATCAGTCGATTCCTCGATGAGATCCATTCAACCAAGTCCCAATGTGCCTACATCTCCGAGGCAAAGCTAGTTGATCCATTTCTAACCCACCCACTCAATGCATATCTTGTCCCTTTGTTATTGTCACGCGCGCAAATTGTCCACATTAAGAGTTAAGGTAGCTCAATAAAGGAGGGTTTTAGACAAATTAATGTGCAAAATGCAAATTCCACTTTTGACAGTAACAATAGAATAAAACATACAATGAATAAATTTGATATAAATTGGGTAAGCTAGTTCCGACTTAGATTCAAAGGTCAAAGATGAGCTGGAGTCTGACTAAATAGGTTATCACTGAAAATCAATCGATTGAATAACAACGAAGTGATCAACAATGGAAGAAATATGGTCAAAGATGTTTAGGCAAAATAAATATAAAGATGTACTTTAATAAAAATTGGAGGGTGAAGGGCTATTTCATTGAGGAGATCTATTTAATTAATACTGTTATAGACTTTTTTTTAAGTGAATGACTTTTATATAGTTTATAAATTTTTTAATAATTTTTATAGAGTTAATAAATTTATAAATGATTTTCAAAATTTTTATTTTTAAAAGCTACAAAAGTCTTGAGAAGTGAGAGGATGTGCAAGAGAATTTTTTAATTGTTTTATACTAAAAAGTTATCTAAAATTTACAAAAATCTATTACTTTTAAGAGTCGATGACTTTGTGAATACCGTTTAACTTTTATGAACTTTATAATCCTTTGTTTGGTGCACCAATTATGCAAGAGAAATTAAATAAGAGAAATGAGGAGAAAATAAAATAAAATAAATTTAACATATTTTCTCTTGTTTGAATAAAAAAGAAATTCAAATTCATTAAATATGAATGTACTTTTTTTAACTCATAATATATGAAGACAATTAAGGATGTTTTAGTAATTTAATATATCTCAATTTTATTAACTTAACATTTCTCTTCAAAATGGAGAGAAAATGGAGAGAAATGTTTATTGATCTAATTTATCTTCAATTCTCTTAATTTCTTTTACTTTTTCTCTTTTATTTACAAACCAAACAAGGGAAATAATTTTAATTTCTTTCTTCTTTTCTTTTCTCTTCATTTCTCTCCAACCAAACAAAGGGTTTATAAAAGTGGTAACTGAATATACCCTGATTTTTATAGACTTTTTTAAAGTTTTTAAAAGTTTTATTGGATACCTTGATTTTTATAGATTTTTTTTAAGTCTTTTAAAAGTTTTAGTCGAGTATCTTTTAACTTTTGGCTTGTGAGTATTTAAAATCATTATTGAATATTTCTTAATTTTTGAAATCCATAAAAGTTTTTAATTCTCTTAATTCAATGTACCTTTATAAGAATAATTATGATATAATTGTTCACTGATTTCAAAATGATTAGCATGATTGACGATGCAAGATAATTAGTCAATACTAACGGATAATTTAACATATTACCAGTCATAGAAATTTTACCATGGCATAAAAACAATTCGAGACATAGATTGTGAGGATAGATACAGAAACCAAGAGAGCTTAATTCTCACAATGAAACCAAAGAGCCTAAGCATAAATCATCAATATTTCAGCTTGCATACAAATACTAGAAGTCTGAACTGTAGCATTTATTTCTATATATCAATTTTTTATTTCTTAAAATTAAAAAAAAGAAAATTAAGCTAATTTACATTAAGAATTCACTTGGATATATTTTTATTTGTAATTAATTGACAAACTTAAGAATTTAGATTCATATTACAAATGGATATTCATATTTTAGATTCTCATAAGCATTATAATTTATACATAATAATTTACAAAATTAATAAAATAAATGATGATAGAGATATTCATTAATTTTAATTTCACTATAAAATAGTAATACGAAAAGAAGTATGAACAAAATCTCGGAAGAAGAGATTGACGACCATTAAAATCCTATTTGGTGGATTAGTCATTTATTAATCACGCTTTTTTTATTAAATTGCGATTAAGTTGGAACTCACTGTTTTAAAAACTGTCATTAGTATTGTGCTAAAAACTCATTGGAATAGTGTGAGTGTGTGTGGATATATATATATATATATATATTGTGAGATTGGAATTGTATTGTATTATAATTGTATAATAATTACTATATGATATTATATTATATTTATTATCATAATTAATATATTATTTAAATATTTAAGTAACAATTTTATTACTGTGTCTAATTATTTTTCATTTTAAATAATTTTTATTTTTTATAAAATTATTATAAATAATTAATAAATTATAAAATTTTATATGACACCGTATCACAACGTCCCTGTAAATTCTATTGCTAAATTATCCTATTAAAATATAGAGACATTTTACTTTTTCAAAAAATATGACTGAGAAAAGCGTTGCGTATTGAATGTCCATGGTATGGCATTTGAAAACCCAATGCCCTACTGCCTGCCTCAAGCTCAGATAGAACATTATCTCCCTCTCAGTTTATTTATATTATAATATATGCTCATAGAATTAATGTCGACAAAGCTATCATTTCCATCTCAATTGTACTCTCTCTCTCTCTCTCTCTCTCTATATATATATTGGATACACCGGAAAGCACTAACTAAATCACTATTTTGATTTTTTTTTCTTTTAAAATATTGGGATAATTATTATAAACCCCATAACATTTGATGTATTTAACTAAATTATCTCTCACTTTTCAAAATTACATTATAAACCCTTTTATGATTGCTTCAATATATTAAATAGTCATTTCGTTAAATTTATATGAGAGCTGAAATGATTTTTTAGTATAATGAAACAAACATGAGAGATGACTTAATATAATATTTGTAAAGTGAAAGACAATTTAGTTAAATATAACAAACACTAGGAAATTCAAAATAATTAATCAATAAAATAAAAAAACTCATTTTTTACCAGATTCTTTTTGAATAATGAAAAAATGACTTTTTAGGTGTTAAAAAGAATTTTTAGTATAATAAAGCAAATATAAGAGATGGTTTAAGGGTTTAATACAATATTAAAATGTAAAAGATGATTTAGTTAAATAAGACAAATGTTAAGTTTTAGAGACTTCACTTGATTCAAATCAAAAATACAATTTATAAACAGATTCGCTAGGAGAGAAAGAGAAGAAATTCACTTTTATAAATGTTAAGAGAAGAAAGTTCTTTTATTATTAGTAAATTTACTTTAATAATTTTAGATAAAAAACTTAAATAAGAATTTGCTAAATTGAAAGAAAAAAGAAAATATATAGCCAAGAAACAAAAAAGAAAAAAATTAGCTGATATATTAAAATTTTTAATTCAAACTATTTAAAAATTAATTAGGTATCGTATCAAATTTCTATCTATTTTTCTGATTGACATTTATAGTAATAATTTTTTTTTGAGCTTATTAAAATTCAATGGATTTTATGTTATAGTTTCCACTGTATATTTTATTAATCTTTTCTCTATTAATTATATATGTATATCAACTAAAATAAATAACAAAATATGCATTTCTTTCTAAAAAACATATGTATGAAACTTTTTTTTTATTATTATTATAAACATACAACTTGAGAAGGTGGGTAAGTACAGAAACTCGCAATTCTTCCAAAAATCTTCTACGGAAATAGTTAGTCGCTTTGAAATACTCCTCAATCTGCCTAAGAATGCTTAAATAGGACGAGTTTTCTTCAATACGGATCAACTAAGGTCACGTTATAACGTACTCCCTCCATTCTAAATTAAATATGATTTTAGAGAGAAATTATTATTTCATAATACTTGATATTTTATAATTATTTATTAAAATTAATTAATTTTTTTCAATTTTTTTTTTCTTTCTTTCATAATAATTATTTATTTATAGAGTGCACACTAATTTATAAAAACAATTAATTAAGGGTAACATAATTTTTTACTTATGTAATAACATCTATTAAATATAATTTTTAATATATATGTAAAAATTTTAAACGAAATCTATTATGGAATTTAGGGAGCATTTAAGAATTAATCTGGTTGATCAAATCATAATATTCTATGCGCAATTGAATCTTACCCAATGTTTTGAAAATCGTATTAAACTGGTCAATCAAATCGATAAAATCGAAAATTGGATCAGTATTTAGTCTGGTTTGATTTAAAATGATTTTAAAATATTTTATTTTTTATTATTACAATTATATTTATATATTTTAAATATTTTTTCATAATTTTTAAAGCTATTTTAATAATATTTTTAAAATTTTTTATTATTGAATTATTTGAATTGAACTAATCAAATTGATCGAATTGATCAAACTGCAAATCAGTAAGCCAACCAATTTACTAACTGGTTCAGTTTTAAAAACATTGTTATTACCCATACAACATGATGGCATTTAAATGTCAATGAATCATTGTCATATATATAACGCAAGTGTCCTATACCAACTCTTCCTTTTTTTTTTTTTGATGAATTTTTGGACTTCATCGATTACGTCTCTTTAATTATATTTATATGTCAATTTTAATAAATTTATGAATGATTGTTATTTTCATAATATCTCTATGAATTTAAATTCTAAACAACAAATACACTTTCTTATTATTTGAACCAACATTCGCAGATAATTCAATACAAATTTGTCATAACACAAGAATGTCATTAATCTAAATCAATCCACTGAAAATTCTTTGTTGATTTTTTTTTCCCTTTAGGATACAAATGGTGATATTATAAACCAACTTTCATGCATCATGTTAAGTTGATTTCTTTAAGTGTAATTAAGACCTATGGTTCATACTAAAATTAGAAAAAAAAAAAACAGTTTTTAACTCAGATGAATTTATTCGAAAAAAGTAATATGAATTTGATTTGAATTTAAAATAATTTAAAAATTTTTAGATTAAACTTTAATTTGACTAATCGATTAACTTGAACTAGCTTGATCTCAACTAATTCTAATGGACTTGATTTAATAATTAAAATATTTAAAATTTATTTAAAAATAATTATAATATTAAAAAATTAAATTATGAGTGATTTGATTTGAAAAATAAAAATAATTTTTTATATCTTAATTTGATAATCTGATTAAAATTTAAAATAATATAACTTTATCTCATCTAAAAAATTGGAAACTGATTTGACTAAAAATTGACTCAATTTGAATTCCATTTGTCAGTCTAGAAGAAAATGTTCCATATTGTGATCTGGCATGAATAGGGTCGATGAAATTTTCGAATCCAACATGATAGGAGCATGTGCACATTGCTTGATTGCATTTCTTTTCAGCAATCCATGTGAATTCTAGCAGTTTGGCATTAAAAATTAAATTGAAGAAGATCAAAAGGAGAGAAACTTTGAGACAAGGTTGCCAACCTTTACCTGCTAAGAACTTTCTTTTTTTTCTTCACATCTCTTTGTCACCGAATCAAAGTGGGGCAGGTTGGCATGATTTCTATTCAGACGTCAATTTTAGGAATTTATGCAAGAAAACCAACTCCTTTATGAGTTTTTAACCAGTCTTTACCAAAACAAGTGCATATACACTGTTTCTAGTTCCAAAAGAAGTTTGCACTGTTGGACATATAAAGATCTTATTTCATGCTTCATATATGCTGCTGATATCCTGAACTACAACCAAAAGTTCAATCTGCATTGAACAAATAATAACAGAATTTATCCTTTTTCCACAGGACCAGCTACGTTGGATTGCTTTTCCAAGCTCATACAACCAACAAATTCGTATAAAAAATACTTAATTTAATGGATTTGCTTGGCCTGATGAGACTGTGTGCATCTGATACAAGTCCTACCCAACTTTAGCATCATATCAATACAAGTAATCTTAATTCCCTTTCTCTTTTTGTGCATACCCTTGTCACTGACATGTAGAAATCAGAAGGTTTGAATTTTTATTTTTTATTTTTTTAGTTCGACTAGATGCCAAGATTTGAATTTATTTTTATACGACGTATAAAATAAGCACTTCACTGTTAAAATATTATTGACTTAATTGACAGGTTTATAACTCTTTGATTCTTGCTTTCAAATCATAATCTAGTTGATATTCCTCAGCTATGATCGATGCAATCTTTAATGAACAAAAGAATTGGGGAAGAAAAAAAAATCACAATGCATGCAAAGTACAAAGAATCTTTTTAACTTGTATGTAGTAACTTGGGACCTTGAGTACATATGTACAAGCTATCGCAAACAAATCTATTGTAACATCTGTCACTATTTTCCATCTTGGAAATACTTTATACTACTCACTGTAATATCAAAAAGCATCTCTTTGATTGTGATTTGACGGTTGCATGCAGCATGTCAACTTGTACTATTCTTAACCTCTAGAGAAATTTTTATTTAATTAACGAAAAAAATTACAAATGACAGAAATATGATATATCCATTTATAAAATTATGTAATTTTATAAAAGTCCATTAATTTATATAATTTACATATATTTTTCATAATTAATGTGAGATTCAGAATGATTAGGGATGAACAAAATTTTAATTAAATTGAAAAAATCGATCAAATTGATATTATTTTATCGATTCAATTCAGTTTTCAATATGAATTAATTAGATTTTATTTTAATTTTAAAAATTTTAATTTTTTATTTTAATTCATTTTTTATGTAAAAATTTGAATGAATTAAAATTGATAATAAATCAAATTAATTTAAAAAATATATAATATAATTAAATTGAATTGAATCAAATTAAAATTTTATAAATTTGATTTGTTTTATAAATAGATAAAATTTAATTTATTTATATTTTTAAAAATTTTAATTCAATTTGTAAAATGTAAAAATTTAATTTATTTAATTTTAATAAAAAATGGGACTAAGCAAATCAAATTGACGGATTACTCACCTTGGGAATGACCAACCTCAAAGTAAAGTTGCAAGACAAAAAGAGCCAGAACCATCTTTTGTTAGTGCGTTCTCTTATTTCGCATGCCCAGTCATTTATCGTTGCATTCCTGTTGTAATCACTCTTAATTTAACAATAATTAAAAAATAATCATTGGCCTAAACTTCAAGACCAGAGGGATTCGATTATAGGCAATGTTGGGTGGTTGCAGAGAGCACTGTATCAATCAATCAAACTACTCTCTTTGCCTAAATCCACCACCTTGAACACCTCATCTTGGTAATCACAAAACAAATATATATATATGCTTGAAAATCTGTAAAAGACAAGAATCTGCCATAAGCAATTCCTGAAAACCTACGAGGATCGGTCTATCCCTTACAGGGGTGCGCATTGTTCAAGCCAATTCAAGAACTTGAAAATATTCGAAGTCAGATTGAAATTTTAAAAATAAAAAATAGGTACCATTCTGAATTTTTGGTCCAATTTGATTCAATTTCTTATAAATTCAAGATGATTCAGTTTAATTTTTCAATTTTTTCCGAACCGGTTCAGTATCGATTTGAATATTCGGTTATTTCAATTTATTAAAAATTAAACTTTACATTTTTTTATTTTTATGAATCAAAATAAAATGAATTTTATGTTCTTCACTTTTAATCATTCAAGGACTATAAATTAGCGATAATTTAAAAAATTATAACTAATAATTTACACATTAAATGTTAAATTAATTTTTTTAATATTTACTGCTAATTTATAATTATTAATAATATATATTAATTGAGTGAGTTAATTAATAAAACTTATATATATATATATATATATATATATATATATATATATATATATATATATATATATATATATATACACACACACACACTACAGTTCAGTTCGGTATTTTCGATACAAGACAATTATAAAATGGTTCAATCTGATTCTCGGTTCGAATAATATAAAATCTTCAATACCGTTCTATTTTAAAAAATTGATTTAGTTCTGTTCAAATATTTTACTATTCACATCAGAAATTTTCGATTTAATTCGAGAATCTCCAAATGTTGTGCACATCCGCAAATATCTTCAATAAATTTCATTTTTTTCCCCATCCCATTACCAACAGGAAACTGAATAATTTCCAGGACACACGTTCACAATATTTTGTTGATTATTCAAGCATCTTAATTATGAGCCACAAGAACTTGTGGCACATTTAATTTTTTATTTGATAATTACATTACTAAAAAGTAATCCTTCTGGCATAACTGTGGAACATTTCAGTTCCATAAATATTTATTACAACATTCTCTTTCAGAAACAGAACCATACTTCTTTTAGTTGAAATGACATCCAAGATTATCGAAATTCTTCATTACACCTTAGAATCCCACTTTTACTCTATGTTTGAGAAAATGATGTAGATACAAAAGAAAATAAGAAGAGAAAATAAATTTTATTTTTCTTCTTTATTTTTCTTCCTCATGTTTGGATAAAAGAGAGGAAAAGAAAAATAAATTTATTTTCCCTTGTTTGGAAAGCAAAATATGAGAGGAAAAGAAAATATTATTTCATATATTTTCAATTTTACCTTTTATTCAAGAAATCATTTTGATATATAATTGTGTTGTATAATGACAAAAAAATAATTATTTTATAATTTAATTGATTTTATATGAAATAAAAATTTATATAATGATAAATATAATTTTAATACTAAAAAAAATCTAACATTAGTTTTTGCTATTTTAAATGTTAAAAAAATTATATTTATACATAGAGTTATATTTTTTTAAATATTAAACATTTGTTTTATAATAGAAATTGTTAAAAAATTATTTATTAAATGAAGATTTTTTTTTTAATTTGAATAATTTTTGTTTAAAAAATTGATATCAATTTGAAAAAAAATTGAAAGAATTAAAAAATCAAATCAAATTTATAATGAAGGCCGCATGGAAATGATTATGACATGGGCAAGATTGTAATTTTATAAAAATCTCTTCAATGTCTCATTTTTTCTCTCCATTTTGGAGAGAAAATGCAAGAAAAAAATATCTTAAATTTTTCTTCCTCTCCATATTTTCCTTCCTTTTCCAAACAGAAGAAAATGAGATTCTTTCATTATTTTCGTCCCCCTCTTATTTTCCCTCCTCCCAAATATAGTGTTAATGGCAGATGAAATGAAGTGCTGGCAGCTCAGCAACCCTCGTTTGCAAATTTCTCCAGGGCCGTTTTCCTGCATTGCTGATCAGAAGTGGACAAACAATAAAATGCCGAGCTAGGCCATCACTTTCCTACAACAGATTTGATACTATAGGACATTATCATTTGGGTTGTGCTCTATCCTTTTCTTCCACGTATCCATTCTTCTAGCAGCTTGTGTACCGTAACCTTCCTGCATTAGACACACTGCCATAATTGCAGTTATTACATGAAGAATGAAACCATTATAGCTTGAGTTGCATGGACTTTATCACGGCCCAAATGTACACGCATTTAGGTCAAACCATGGCAACCATGGATAATGATATATCTCATGTAGGTTTTGCCTCAGATTTTTAATTAATTTAAAATTTTTAATTAATTTAAAATTTTTAATTTATAGAAATTTTTATTTACTTTTGTCTTGATAAATAAATGTAACATTTTTTATAAATAAAATTCTGTTGTAGGAATTTTTTAGATTTTTATCCGATGGCTTTTAGAAATTCTTTTATTGTAGAAAGAAATTTATTGACTTTGTCGATAACATCTAAGAATTCACTTATTGTAAAGAAAGTTTATGTTAAAAAAAATTAATATGTTTTGAATTATAGATTGCAACTACCATTTTTTTTTGTACTATCATTTAATTAGAGAATATTTGTGTAATTTTATATTCCTATTTAAATTAGATATATACTAATTTGAGGACTTTTCATTATATTTGTAATATCCAATATAATAAATTATTGATTATCTTGAGCTTATGGATATAACTCTATAAAGACGAACCATGTAAATTATTATAATTTTAATTTATACTCATTCATATATTAATTTTTCTATATCAATCAAAATTTTCTCACTTCTACTTATTTTGACAAGTGATATTAGAGCTCAAGGTTCGAAAAGAAATGAAAACAAGTTTTGTTCAAAACAGAGAAAGGTAAGCACAAAAAATATTAAATTTTGATATTGCTATTGAAGATGATGAAATTCAAGAAAATAATAAGAGAAAACTATTCAATGTCTGGTGGAATTTACTCTAAATTTTCTCAAATTTTTGTTTATATTAGAATTTCTAATTTCTAATTTTTTTATTTATTTTGGACTTGGTAAACAAGTATAACTGTTAAGCTTTTTTTTTTATTATAGAAAAAGATTTAATGATTTTTATCTAATGACAATTGAAAATTTCTCTATTATAGAAAGAATTTATATTAGAGAGATTTATTCATTTTGGGTTGTATGTTATAATTACTATTCTTACTCATTGAAAAGTATTTTAGTGCGTGATTTTAGTATTCTCATTTAAGCTGGATATTAATTTGAAAATAATATGTTATATTTATAATCTTCACAATAATGAATTATTAATTGTCTTGAGTCTTATAAATGCAACTTGATACTCTTTATCTATACTTCTTCATAAATTAATTTTTCGGCATCAAATTCTTCTCGCGTCCACTTTAATATATCATGAGATTGCATCAAACAAGCTTCTTTGCTAGTTGCAACAAAACAGGTACAACAGCATGTAGACAATGCATATTGCTTTCTTAAGATCACCAAATTTGAATAAGATGAAAATCCCAATACGAAATGTGTAATCCTGAGAAGGGTGATGGTAAACTGAGATTAAATGCTATGTGGATGCATCAGAATGGTATGATATCAAGAAAATCTGAAACTACTTTAGGAAATCAAAAGAAAATTAGCTTAGAATCCCAATGTGCAGATACTGAAGCTCCGAATTCATTGTTCATTACCCAATTCATCAGTCAATTTTTTCAACAGGAAATCCATCTTCCTGTGTTACTGAATTCATTAGTCAATTTTCAAGAGCAATCTCATTTGCTAATCTAATCTCAAAACAGAAATGCCGAAGGAGGCAACGGATATTTGGTTCCAGTGCCAAGGTAGCTTAAATATAATGAAACCAGGCACACTAGCTCAATGCCCAAATGATATGCTATTCAGCCTATAGCCAGTGCACGGATATAAAAAGTCTGGACACCCATGAAGATAAATAAATGCTTAAAAAGTGGGGGACTAAATCAAGCTCTTCAACCCCAATCCTCTTAAAACAGAGTGAGCTTTCTTCAGGTCAAACATCAAGCTTTAAGTTAAGACTATAATTCAAGGAAACAATGCACCACATATCCATTTGGACCATTTCCTTCACTGCCCACTAATTATAGTTCACCTGAAAGCAATCATAAATATTCAAAATTATCCCATGGGAAGTTACTTGAAAAAGTTAGATCAATATGTCTCCACATTCTTTCCCTCCTTTACCAATCCTCTATTGGCGAAAGCACACAACGCTAATAAAAGTGGGACACTGATTTGATTCCTTCTAAACACATCCTGGAAACGATATGAAGTTTCTCAAATCTGGCAATCAAGAGCTAGACCGAAATTGTAGTTCATCTAATTATTTAGTTAGTCATCTTATTATAACTGCTTTTGCACCACATTTTGCAAACACATCTATAAGCATTGGCATTGCCTAATGGATTTGACAGAAGCAAACCTGCTCTTGTTAATATTGGAAATCAGGAACCAGCCCACGTCCCATGTTCAAGAAACCTCAGGTGAGAACACTCGATGTCCTATGACTCACTCTTACACTTGCCATCAATCAACATCTGATAGAAGATATCGAGAGCTTGGTCAACCACATAACCCACTTGTACATGCCAAAACTTCATCCTTAACTAGCATCCTCCCAAAGCCCGAATGAGTCAACTTATTTTCCACACCTGCACCTCCCAACAACAGAATTCGATGCGACAAGGTCCGTCTCCGGCATAGAATCAACCAATACACTAACAGATTCAATCACCTCTTTCCGTACCCAACCCAATCATTGAATTCCAAGAAACCACATCTCTCACGGCCATTTCCTCAATAACCTCAAAAATATACCCCAAATTCCCGTCACATATAGCATAAATAATAATAATAATAATAATCCAAAAGGGTATTTTGGACAGACGTACTAGAACCAAAGCCCAGTCATGCAATCTCGCCATTACCATATAGCTTGTCTGTCTTTTGAGTACAAAAAGGATTCAACTTTGTCTAAAAAGAATGATTCGTGAATATCAAATTGACCATGCATATACAACCAAATCAACCGACTTTGTCTTTCCTTATAAGGAAACACATTGCTCAAGGATCACAAACAGAAGCCTTACTTATATACAAACAAAGTAGGCGTAAAGGAGCCTTTATATTGGGTTTAGTCCCGCTAATCTTAAAAGTCTGTGCTTCTGCCTCTGTAGTAAGATTTGGGAAATCTTTGCATGGTGAGGCAATCAAGAATGGGGTGGATTTTGATGTAATGGTTGGAACTTCGTTGATTGATATGTATGGAAAATGTGGGCAGCTGTTTGACGCCCGTAAGATGTTTTATTTTATGCCTGAAAGAAATGTTGTGACGTGGAATGCTATGATCGGTGGGTATGCTGGAAATGGGGAGATGAAATCTGCGTTAGTTTTGTTTGAGAAAATGTGGACAAGAAGTGCAGTGACTTGGACTCAGATGATTGGTGGGTTTGCTAGGAATGGTGATTTGATTGCGGCTAGGTGGATATTTGAGCAGGTGCCGATTGAGATGAAGAATGTGGCGACTTGGACTGTGATGGTTGATGGGTATGCAAGTAAAGGGCAGATGCAAGACGCAAGATTGCTTTTTGAGGAAATGCCAGAAAGGAATTTCTTTGTTTGGTCATCAATGATTTCTGGGTATTGTAAGGTAGGTGATGTCAAGGAGGCCAGGGCTATTTTTGATCGAGTTCCAGTTAGGAACTTAGTGAATTGGAATTCTTTGATTTGTGGTTATGTACAAAATCGGTTTTGTGAAGAAGCTCTGGAAGCATTTAGAAAGATGCAAGATGATGGCTTTGGACCTGATGAAATAACAGTTGTGAGTGTTTTATCTGCTTGTGCTCAGCTTGGTGTGTTGGATGTTGGTAGAGATGTTCATCAGATGGTATATGATAAAGGGATAAAGATGAATCAGTTTGTTATGAATGCATTAGTTGACATGTATGCAAAATGTGGTGATTTAGTGAATGCAACATCGATCTTTGAAGGGATGATTGATAGAAACAAGGCCTGTTGGAATGCTATGATATCAGGTTGTGCCATTCATGGACAGTGCAAGGAAGCTCTCGAGTTTTTTCAGCGGATGGAGAATGCAGATGAGAAACCTGATGAGATAACATTTTTATCTGTGCTCTCTGCATGTGCACACGGAGGATTTATAGATGATGGTTTAAAGATTTTCTCTAAGATGGAGAAGTATGGGTTAGTAGCAAGCATTAAGCACTATGGCTGTGTGGTTGATCTACTTGCACGTGCAGGGAGACTAATGGATGCTTATGATTTGATTACCAGAATGCCGATGAAACCAAATGATGTAGTTTGGGGTGCTTTGCTTGGAGCTTGTCGAGTTCATTTGGATATGGATATGATGCAAAAGGTTATGGAACATGTAAGAAGACAAGATTGCAATATGGATTCTGGTAATGATTCACATTATGTGCTGCTATCAAATATATATGCTGCTTCTGATGGTTGGGAGAAGGCTGAAAGGATGAGGATGCTTATGGCAAATAAAGGGCTTCTAAAAACTCCTGGGCGCAGTTCAGTTATGCTTATCGATGCAGAGCAGTAGTTTCATGCATGTAGCAAAATAACTGAATCCATGATGTGGATCACTATCCTTTTTTTTTTTTTTTTTCTCTCCAATCTGTGGAAGGAATATGATTTGTGCAACTGAAAGGCACTAGTAAAATTTGTGATTCTGCATCTAGGCGAAGACTTGAGTAAAATTGTCGCATCACTGAAAGGCTGATCACCAGAAGAGAGAAGTATTCACCTGTTCTGCTTTTGAACTGGAATAGGACATTATCCTTCGAACCATAATGTAATTGATGTTCAGATGTCCAGTGTGGATGGGGGCATTTGTCATTGTTGCTTCTCTCCTTGTTAGTACGCCAATCATGTTGTACAAAAGTGATACCACCCAAGTAACTATAGGCTAGGCTCAACAACACAGAAGATCCAACCCGACCAGATAAGTAAATCCACAAAACCAGCTCAGTCGATAACAGAATCACAGGCCTGCCAGCTAGCCCAGCTCGGCCCATGATGGGGCACTCTTCCCACAGATCATAGGAAATGTGTGTTTCCTCGTCAGAAAACCATGCCAACGAGCTAAAAGCGTGAATGGACTTTTCCTTAACAGGAAGCGTGCCAACCAATCTAACTTGCCCTCATGAGGAACACGCACCTTGCGCCGTTTGCATCTCACTCTGCCCACAGTTCATAGTGAGTATGCATTTCCTCATCAGGAAACCACGCCGACTGAGCCGAAGCATCCAAAATTCTTCCAAATAAGGAAACAGGATGCCACTATATAAATATCTCAGGTATTTCTCATTTACTCCTTCACAACCACTCACATTTACTTTCTATCAAACCACTAACTTGAACATTGGAGAGGGCTTTCAGTCATCCGCCGGACTCCCCTCTAACGTCTGTTGTCTTCAGTTGAACTGATCCCTTCAAATTAGAAGACCCTACCGAGCCAGCATACCCAACCCAATCGAGATACCACCCAGTAGTAGGCCTCACAACATCAAAAAGAATGGCCAGCAGAAGAAAGAGGGACATAAAAATTATAAAGCAACACCTGAGCTGCTTAATGGAGACACCATCCCCTTGAATTGCAATGAGATTGAGAAGTGCAATGCCTGGTAATTGGCTAAAAGGAGCCCTAGTTGCACGAGGCTTTCAATATTGCTGGTCTAGGGCTCGTAAAGAGTTTTTCAAATGGCTGTGAAATAAAAATGCAATGGTCAGGCAGCTGGACCTGTATGCTTTATTCTAGCATTTATATATCAGTCCACAGCAGACTAACATGAGGAGAGTTTTTCTCAAAGATTACATCTAATATGATATCGTGTATTGATGTATATATAATTTGAATGTAATTTTTTTCTAAAAAAATCTCAACAGAGCATTTCTCAGATTTTCTCTGAACAAAGATAACAAGAATCTTTTACATTCCTAATAAACGCGTTCTCCTATCTGCTCATTTTCTGTAGAAATTCGTAATGATGGGAGAAAACCTCGCTACTTTGCAACACGGAAAGATTCGGCTATTCTCTTCAAATCCTTGTAGTGCCTCTTCCACTGAAAGACCAGCAGTAATGGTACATATATGATTAATTTACCTGCTGGGATAGCTTACACTTCTATGACAAGAAGTCAATGATAGTAGAATTAAACTCCTTACCACTCCCAGTTACAGCGAACAAGTAGAGGGGATTTCCAGCAGCAGTTGCAGTGATCAACACATGAGGTGGCTCTAGCTCATACTGGTAAGACACTTTTCCAGAATGTTCTGCTGCATTCATGCTTAGAACCTTCCCTTCTACGTTCTCTCCAATTACTTCTGGTCCAAATGCATATATCACTTTTTCAGGAGGACCAATACGTTCGATTGTTGCATTGTCACCAAGATCTGTATAAATCAAGATACAACTACAATAACTATGAACTATTGAAGTCAATAAACCTCAGTTGCAAGAGCAAGCAGTGAGGAGGGATGACTGAGTCTTGGACTGTTCAAGCACCCTAGTATTTTGGTCTAAATAGAAGAATATTATAAGAAAGATAAGACGAAATATAGAACTTACTATCTGCAAACCTAAGAACAGGTGCAACAATGACAAACAAACGTCCTTCCTTAGAGCTGGCAAATCTCAAATCAATCTCCGTCCCACCAAGATCAGCAATGGATACTGGAACCTTTTACAAAGATGACAGACTAATTCAGTCTTAAACAGCTTGAACTAAGTTGAAAGATTGGACATGGCCCTCGGTTGCGTAGAGATGAATAATACCTCTTCCCAATCTTGAGGCACTGCAAAGACAAATGGGATAATAGGACTCCATCCAACGCAATGTCCCCCAGACTTCTCATCAGGCATGCGGTATGTCCTCCAACCTGTCTGAGCATATCATATATAATGAAGTTAAACAGTTCACTTTATAATCAAGAAAAGCATCAATAAATGCACTAAGAAGGGTTTCAATCAATTGGCAGTCCTTCCATGGAGCCTTTTCTTTTTTTTTGGTGCATTGAGAATATTGAAAGGAATTAAGATTGTTAGGGTTTGAACTGTTAATCTCCTGCATTACCATGCAGGTACTCGACCAGTAGGTTAATTCGTGGAGCCTGTTTGAAGCAAATTTTCTCTATACCTTATGATTAGGCACTACATAACTTCCATTTTCAGTCAATTGAGTAATTAAAAGTAATAACTTTCTATCCAGTCAATCTAAAACACACCTATGAAACAGACAAAATTATAACTCTATTTTCAATTGTTGCATACTGATATTAGTACATGAGAAAACAAAACTGGCACAGAACTATGAAAAAACCAACCTTGCTCATCTGGTTCAGATAAATCAGGGATTCTCCCTGCTAAAAGCCTTGTTTCACAATTGCTCGTCCCTCTCCCGGAAATTCCAAAACAGTAGATGAAAGCAAAGAAATCCCAGAAACCAAAACTGACCTTCTGTTCAAAAACTCAGATGACTTCTCATTCTCTCCCTCAAGAAAGCAACTTTCTCTTGGCTCTGCAGTTGCTTTAGCTCTTGATATTCCTCTTTCATGGGAAGAATAAGCAAGCAAATGGCTGTAAGGTACTACCTGTTAGTGATGATATCTCCAACTCCAAGAAAAGCTACAACTAGGGAATGAAGTGGTTCCATCTTCTTTAGAATTTAAAACAGTGGTACAGAAATGTTAGTATCAATATTTGAGCACTCTTCAGCAAATTAATGAGCTGAAAGTTTTGTTGGTCAGAAAAATTGCAGGAGTGCTTCCTTTTTTTTATTTTAATTCTTCTAAATGAATGACAGGCTCAGTGTTAGTCTATTGCCGACGTGGTCCAATAGCTATGTATATTTGGGATTCTGTTTAATAAAAACCTTTAGTTCTGGCCCTAAACGGGGCCTACATATAAACATGTTACCATTTTTCAAAATAAATAAAGCGTCAAGAAGTAAATTCATAGCCTCTTATAGTGCCGCCTTTTCGAGGAATTTGTATTCACTTTTTTTTTTTTATCATTTTTTTTATCAACATATTCACATGTTTTAAAAGACTGAAGTTGTGGAACAACTTTGAAATGGGGTTTGTTTAGCTAAAATAATGACGCAGATACCTCCAAATGAGCATAAAATTTATTTGGTTCGCAAATATTTTTCATTTTCCCAGTCACACTACATTCAAACCAGATACCAAATCTAACAAACAGGAGTAAAGAATGATGAATCAAAATGCATGATGAAATCAAAACTCACAACAATCTGAAAATGTATAATTCAACAAAAATACAATTGCCAATCTGATCATTATCAAATTTTCTCCAGCTTACACTGTCTGGAATGCCTATACATGACATACAAATTTAATTCCCTACAAAAATGAGTAGATAATGTTCTACAACCTGTGAATTAGTGGCATTAGACCAATTCATAGAAAGTTTACAGCCAAAATAAAAGAATTGGAGATATAAAGAACCCAAATATACAGGTAAGCTTTGGAAATTCCAAGAAAATCATGGCAAAGGCATGGGAGGCTTCCAACTAGAGAATTCAACCAAGTTTCGGTTCACAATAGTTCGATTGTGCAACCAGAAGGTCTCTGCTGATTGGTGGAATTCCCTTACTTTTCTCTGAAGTTCCCACATTATTCCTTGCATTGCAGAACAAAGCTCAGATTCCGGGGCATATACCCATAAACACTGAATTTGTCTGCCACTTGCTATCATCCTTTCTATATCTTCATCTGCAAACACAAATGAGAAGTTCAATGGCATGATCTGATGAAATTATGACATTAAAACAAGAAGTTTGTTGATTTCGACCTGGTATTGATTCTAAGTAGTCCAAAAGTTCAGGACCTATATGAGTAGATGGCCATTTGATTGAAAAATGGGTGTAGTCGATTACATTTTGGAAAGGTAACTCTGCTTGATCCGATAATATAACTGGGACACACTCCTGTTGGGCAAAATATAACATCATTCCAAATCCAACTGGCCACTGGGTACGAGTGTGTGTATGGTAGAGAGAGAGTGAGAGAGATACCACAAAAAAGGACTCATAAAAGCGAAGTGTCCAAGAAGACTCTCCTCGTGGAGCAAGACAGAACTTGGCATTCCCAAGGTGTTGAAAGTATTCTATCTTTCCAAGTTTTTCAGGGCCACTAAACTTCAGCTCTGGACATTCCAACTGTTCATAATGTTACAGTGCATAAGCCATATCACTTAATAAACAAGCAAGAGTATTCCTGGTAACCAGCATTAAAGAACTACAAGGTTGTGCATATACAACAATGATTGCACTCGGCCTAAAAACAGAAGCACCTTGGAGCAATGCTACCCAAGGAACACAGGCACAAAACTACGCACAGCTTGCTTGTTCAACCACACATTAATGCCTCTACCAATGCATGCAAAAGAAAAATATGAAAAGGAGAAATACAATTACAAACTCAACACAGAGTTTCTCTCTACAAAAATATGTTATTCAAAAAGTTTCAAATGAACAAAAGCATCACCTTCCATCAAATGATTATAGTAGTAACTATATAGAACCTGAATTTACTTGCAAATAGTCAGGTTAATTTGAACTTTTTTAATGTGTATGCATCTTAATCCATTTCCAAAGGAGATAATCTGTGGAATGAAAAATCATTCATAGCAAAGATTGTTAAATTCAACTTTAAGTCCATATTGATAACTCAACTAACTGAACTAAAGTTTCTGCACTTGGAGATAAATCTCATTCTGAGACTAAAGTTGCTCATAGAAGAACATACCTTATTCGGATATTGCTTTGCAAGCTCTATTAACTTAAGACGACCAATTTTTCCCTGTGCACGACCTAAATAATTTGCCAGGTACTTCCTCTTTGATAATGGTAAAGGTTGAACCATTGTAGTTCCTCTTCTCGTCATACCATCTTCAACATTGCCAGGAATTATGATATCTTTCCACGTATTAAAAGCACTAGTGTCTTTCTTATCTGTCCGATCCCCCTATGCTAACATACAAAGCATGACAATTAGCTAGGAAATAGAGTAAAAGGCGAGTAAAAAAATATGGATAGCAACAACAACAAGAAAAAACCCTCAATTTGAACATTCATGATAACTATTAGCAAGATTAAATAATATGCTTTTAAGACAAGTAAATGACACAAGGACAACTAGTCCTCCAAACATGAGAGAGAGACAGAATTCAGACCCCTGAAATGGAACAAAGAGGATTGCACAACTACTAGTAGAAATATAAATAATAAGATTTTGCAAATGGTTTTCTCCATTTGAAAATAAACTAAGTAATCTGAGATTATTAATACCTGCCCAAAAGTGAAAAGACTTTAAAGATATTTTTTTTCCCCAGTTTAATCCAAAAACAAAAATAATGTCTCTTCCACCTCACCATCGAAGAAAATTAAAAACCCTTTTTTCTCTCCCTACCACATCCAACCCAAAAAAAGTATAGAGAGAGGAAAAACCCTCTACTAAATTAAGCATATTTAGATATCTGAATGGTACCTCAGGAGTAAGAATTATAGAACGATTTATATAGGTTGCCCAAGATCTGAACAAATGAGCTCCTGCACCACTGCAGCCAAGCAAAAACATGCGTGTGTCAATCAATGACAAGAAAAATTCATGAATTTTATGTCAAATCATATGCAGGAAGCTAAAAACTGCAGCCAAATAATATTGATGATCTATGGGCTGAGCAATCTCGTGCTGCCACAAGAATGACAAATCACAAAGAAACCATCCACCTCCCTTTCTTCTTCTCTTCTTTTAACTTAAAC
The DNA here is from genome assembly GCA_949677035.1 of Omphalea diandra. Taxonomy (NCBI): domain Eukaryota; kingdom Viridiplantae; phylum Streptophyta; class Magnoliopsida; order Malpighiales; family Euphorbiaceae; genus Omphalea; species Omphalea diandra. The sequence continues at coordinate 6,031 of CATIWR010560716.1, read as the reverse complement.
TTGATTTCTCTGTGCTAATCGACATCAATACAATCTTTTCACTTGCATCACCAGTTCAAGCATCTAGAATTCATAACATAACACAAATGCCGGAGAATTAAATTACCTGGGGAAGACAAATATGTGGTCACGTCCTCCTGATCGCCTGAAATACGGCATTTGGCTTAACAACTGAAATCAACTAACATTTTGTTAATGAAATAATAAACAAACAAAAATTGAAGGGAAAAAAAAAAGAAGAAGAAGAGCCATATGACCTTGACGTAGGTGTGGTTAATCTCTTTATCATTAAGACCGCCCATCATTCTCACACACTTTACATACGCCGGTACGAAGAATAAATCCGCTTCTTCCTTCTTCCTCGTCCGAAATCTCGATTCCAGAAGCAAACTATGTATCTTCACCTACATTCCTCACTGCCCATTAATCAACAACACACCAAATTCTGGTTAATTAACTAATGGTAGTGAAATTACCTGAGTACCCCACTGGCCTTTAATGCAAGAGTCGGAGGAGATCTTCCCGTCCCTGCCGCGGAGGAGATGGTTCAGACCATCTATCTCGTTGTCTTCGTAGACGTAGATTTTTAGAGATAGGTGGGTCCCGTAGCCTCGGTGGGGCCAGAAGAGGGTGTGAGATTGGGAGGTGAGATCGTGGGAAGTGCAGGGGGAGGATAATAGGCGAGTGAGGGAGAAAGTGGCCGCGATTAGGAGGAGGGCGCCGATCTGGTGGATGCGGGTGCACGGTGGATGATGGTGGTGAGCTCTGTTGTTGTTTATGCTTCCCATCAGGAACTGATTTGGACGCAAGACTAGATGCTGTCTCTCTTACTGAACTCCAGAAGAAGCAGGAAAAGAAGAAGAGGACCGTGCGCAATGCCGTCAGTTTATGTGACAAAAACGGCAGCGTATTGTGACAATGATGTCCTGGGCTGTGTCATTTTACATTATCAATTATTTTTAAATGTCAATTTAAAAAATTAATATATATATATATATATATACACACACACATAATAATTATATAATGTCAAATTAAAAAATTAATATATAATGTCAATTTAAATGTTAATAATTATATACATAATATAAAAGTTTAGATAAACAGTAATATAACATACACAAATTTCAAATATAAATAAATCAATATATATTATTAATTCTAATTTCAAAATTAATTTTAAATAATTACTTGTCATTTATTAATTGTATATTACATAGTCATGTGTTATTTTATATTATATTATCAAAAGCCATTTTACCAAAAAATTCTAAATACAAAATTTTAAAAAAGTAATTGCTATATAAAAAGACTTTATAAATATATAATAAAAAATTTCTAAATATATAAAAATTAAAAAATTTAAAAGTAAAATTTTTTAAATAAAAAATTAAAAAAATTTTAAAGGTAATAATTTTAAATAGAAAGTTGAGATTTAAATGAATTTCGTTGATTGTTCAAAATTTTGAGTATATAGATACTAGCGACAATGTAATAAATTATTAAAAATTATTTTGTTTCATTTTAATAAATTTTCTCTACAACTATATTACACAAGATTAAAAACATAAATCAATAGACAATCATTTATTATAATTATTTCACTTGTATATGATTTGTAATTATCTATATTTTATTTTAATTATGAAATGCTTAATATTAACAGTTTGAATGATAATAAGAAATTATTTTATTAAAATTTAATAAATTTGTCTTGAAATTATGTTATATAAAATTCAAGATATAAATTCATAAGTAATCCTTTATTACAACTATATAAATTCATAAGTAATGCTTTATTACAACTATCTTTATACATTATTAAAAATTTTAAGAAATTACACTCCATAGTTTCACAAAAAAATGTTTTTCACATTTTTCTTTTGTTTGATGCATCCAAGAAAATTGATTAACGAAAAATATTTTTCTAAACAAATAAAAAATTAAGTCATTTTTTGGATTTTGATAAACTCATCTAAATAAAAAATAAATCATATAAACAAAAATATTTCTTCCGTCCCAATATTATAAGCCATATTTTTCTTTTTTAGAGGTCCCAAAAAATATCACTTTTCCATATTTAGACATTGGTTGAGTTATGAATTATTAAATTTGTCCCTTCATCAGTGGTCATATATATCTATACTAATAATTAAATCTTTCTCAATTGTTGTGCATTATTATTTCCTATATCTCTTTACCTTTTTCAATTGTTGTGCATTATTATTTCCTTTATCTTTTTCTTTAATATTTTAATATTCTGTAATTAATGAAAATTTATATCAAGAATAAAAAACTATTTTTATATATTCTCTTTCTTTTTTTTCAAGAACCCATTGTTTTTGTCAAGAAAGTACAATAAATAGTATCAAAGGGCATTTTAGTAAAAATAGTGGCTATTAACTAATAAAACCATATTTTCTTAATCCTTATGTAAACAAAAAAAAAAGTGGCCTATAATATTAGGAAAAAAAAAGTATTTTATTGTTGTTGGAATAAATGGCAGATGAGGCAACCGAAGATGGAGTGAATTGAATTGTAAACAAAAACAAATACAAACATAGCAAAAACCAACACACAAACCAAACACAGATATCTTTACAGTGGTTCAACAACGTGCCTACTTCACTCCTTAACTTTTACTTAGACCTTTTTATTTTTTTTTTCAAGGCACAAGAAAAATCTTCTCCTTTTCAAGGCTCAAGAAAAATCTTCTCTTTTTTAAACTAAGGAAAAACCTTCCCTTTTACAGGCTCAAAGACAATCTTTCCCTTAGTATTTTTTTAGGCACAATGCCAAATTTTACAACCATTAATAATGATAGATACAATCAGTTTCAATGTCTCTTAAATCAGGCAACAAATGTCTCTCAAATCAGGCAACAAATACAATAATAGTGCTTAAGAAAATCTACTTTCAAAAGAGTAACAAAAATAATCATCACTTTACCCAAATACAAAATAATACCATAAAAAAGTTTGCACAAAAAGTTACAAAGATGTTCTCTAGATTTTTTTCAAATGTTCACCAAACTTTCTAATCTCTATCTGGTCTTCAAAAATGTTCTTTATATAGCCAAACTCCAAAACTAATTGTTAGAACAGTTAATGTTCAATCTGATAGGTTTTATGCAAAACTAGTCGTTAGAGGTCACAACACTCATTATTATTCATCAACCCCTGTAGAACTTATAACGATTACTTCCAACTCTCGTTGTTAATCTTCCTACGATTGTTGTTCTCAACTTCAATGCTCATTGGCTCATGATCAACGCTTATTGTTGATTTCTTAAAAAGCATGAACTTGGCGCTCTGTTTTTCAAACTTTGCACAGTTACTTTTCATGCCCGTTGAGGAACTCGCAGTACGCATTGAAAACTCCTTCAATGCCTGTTAAGAAAGGCTAACACTTGTTTGAAGTTTCAGAAGTTTTAGCTCAAATTTGGACACTTTTTCAACGTTTGTTGCTTGACCATATCAACGTCCTTGCGAAACAACAATGCTTGTGGTGAGGTCCAGAATGCATAGCTCAAACTAAAGCACTACTTTGACACCCGTTGTGAGATCTAGAAGATTTTGGTTATTTGCAACGTCCAATCAATCCTTCAATGCCCGTTGAATGGGCTAATGTCCATTGGAAATTTCTCAACGCCCATGGGCAGGACTAGACTGCAACGCTTAAACAAAAACACTAAAATACAAACATTAGAACTTCTCAAAGTTTTGTCATTAAAACACATCATTCAAAGTAAATGAGTGAGTCTAATGTCTTGGGGTCACATGTTCTCCAAACATTCTCCCCCTAGTATTCACAACAATTATCAGTTGTCATCCTTGACTACTGCCAACCATTACCGATTATCGTCATTTGGCGGTGGTCACTGGTGATAGATAGATCTTATAAAAATTTTTATTTTCAATATATTTTTTCTTATATAATATAAATATAAAATATTTATAGTCTAAATTTTATTATAATTAAGAAATTAATATTTTTATCGTGCATTTTAAATACTAGAAAATATATTACTCAAAAAATATTTTTCTTATAAAATATTTTTTAAAAAAATATTTTCTCAAACAAGTTATTTTTTATAAAATAAACCAAACTTTATTTTATTATTTTATTTACTTAATAATTTTTTTATAAAATAATAATTAATCATACGACTCTGACATTCTTCCTTTCCTACCCTTATAACCCTGAAACTAAAAGGAGCCATAGCCTTTTAACAAAAGAAAGGATTGGTATTGAATGCCCTTTGCAAATGAATTGAAAAAATAATAGACATGCACAACTAAGGGATAGCAATCAGTCTGTTTAGTTGGTTTTAAGGGTATTTTAAAACTGAACTGCACAAACCGACTTAGTAAAAAGCTAAATTCAATTGAACAAAAATCTATAAAAATCAAATTACACTAAACAGAATAAACCGATATAATATAAATATAAATCAAATCGAATAAAAAATTTATAAAAATCGAATAGACCAAACCGAATAAACCGAAAATTGATTAAAAAAAAAGTTTTAAAACTGAATTAACTAAAAATTTGTGTCGATATGAAAACATTTCAATGTTTTCGACCATGAAGCTGAGTTCAATCAACCAATTTTCAGGCTTCAAGGCTTCTTGGGTGCAGTACACTTAAAGAGTACTTTCACCATTTATGCATGAAATAAAACTTGGAGAAAATGTTAGCATTCAAATAAAAAAAAACTGATAATCACTTTGCCAATAATCATTAAACAACAACTGGTTAGTTCTTTTAATGAATATTCAAATAATTTTCAACAAAAAATTCTTAGCAAACTCAAATAAAGGCTATGATCAAGCATTTAAAACACACCAAAGCAACTGCTCAAAAAACTAACAATATATGTCATATACATCTAATTTTCCGTTTTAGATTCTAAAGACTCAGTTCATTAACAATATGTATCATTCTAAAACTCATTCACACAATCCATTAAAAAAGTCAAATTCGAGAAAAAGCAATAAGTGATCAAACTTCAATAAATGAAATATTAACCTAATAATGATTGAGAGGAAAAAAAAACAGAAACATGTTGAGAACGACGAGTGAAATTACTGAAACATCAGAAATTTAAGTGATAATGATGATTATATTTTATTTTTTTTACCAAATCAAACCCAAACACAATTCAATCAACCATTCTTACCACCAAAACACGACATGCAATCATGTTTACTTGAAATTTTTGATGAGAATGTTGCAAAAACACCAACACCAGATCTAAATCCTACCTTATTACTTGAAACCTTCAATTGAGAGAGGTGAACAAAGAAGCGAAGCACATAATCTCCAGAGAGGAAGGCAAGAGTGGGAACACAAGTGATGGGAGGACAAGAGAGGGAGCGTGGGGGTATTTTTCAAATTAGTGTAAAAAAAAAATTAGGAAAATATTATGAAATAAAAAATATTTATAAAAATAAGGCAATTCAAAAAATAATTAGCAGAAAGGGGTAGTCAATAACTTTCATCCGCCGGTTAAACTGGCGGACGTTACTGTTAACGGGCGATTTTTTTTTTTGAATTTTTTACTCTTCGTCCGCCAGTTATTCTGGCAGACAAAGAATTTTTTAAAATTTTTTTAAAGTTCTGCTGCATGGTTGCAGGGGGGCAGCCATGCAGCAGGCTACGTCCGCCGGTATACCTAGGGCTGAAATTTTCGCGGTATTCATTCGGTATACCGCCAAAACCGAACCGATTAACCGAACTGAAACCGAAACCAGTCCAACCAGAAAATTTTCGGTATTTAGGTTTGATTTGTTTCGGTTTCGGTTTCGGTATTTAGGTTCGGTTTGGCGGTATACCGACGGTATACCGCCATCAAAACAGCGTCGTTTTGATGGATTGAAACGGCGCTGTTTTATAACAAGGAACGGCGCCGTTTTTGTTATAATGAAACGGCGCCGTTTTTGTTATAATGAAACGGTGCCGTTTTATTGTAATGAAACGGCGCCGTTTTGGAATGTATAAAAACATAGCAGCAGACCCTTCTTTTTTT
>CATIWR010560695.1:0-17051 GCA_949677035.1 Omphalea diandra | reverse complement strand
TCTAAAAGTGATATAGAAAAATAAACCATGATTAATATTCCTTATGTAAGTACAACTGGCAGCTTGATGTACGCCCATGTGTGTACTAGACCAGATATTGCATACGTTGTTGGTGTTCTTGATCGATATCTTTCTAATCCTAGGTGAGATCACTGGGTAGCTGCTAAGAAAGTAATGAGATACTTACAAAAGACAAAGGATTATATGTTGGTTTATAGGCGTGTGGATGATGTTAAAGTAGTAGGGTATTTAGACTCTGATTTTGCAGGCTGTCAAGATGATATGAAGTCCACTTAGGGTTATATTTTTATGCTTGTTGGTGATGTTATTTTGTGAAAAAGTGTTAAACAAACACTTATAACTTCTTCTACTATACAAGCTGAGTTTGTTGCTTGTTATGGTGCTAGTTCACAAGCTATATGGTTGAAGAATTTTATTTCTGGTTTGCTTGTGGTTGATTTTGTTGCTAGACCACTTCGAATCTATTGTGATAATAATGTTATCGTGTTCTTCTTTAAGAACAATAAAAGTTCGAGTGGTTCTAAGCATATGGAGATTAAATATCTTACAGTAAGAGACTTAGTAAAGAAAGGAGATATTGAGATTCAGCTGATCCTTTAACTAAAGGACTCAGGCCCATAATTTTCAAAAAACATGTTTATGATATGGGTGTTGTAGAGTCTTTTGATGTGTTTGGCTAGTGGGAGTTTTATGCTTGTGATTGAACGTCTAAGTTAAATAATTTTGTTATATTGCTTATTCATATATATTTATTTATATGAGTTGAGTACTTTGTGATTGTTTGTTATGCGTATGTGCACATTCTATATATAGCATGTTATGAGTTGTGCATAATGTACTTAATATTAGTGTGATTATCTTAAGCTATGTTGGTTTATTATTGTGTTTCTGGAAATAAAGGCTAAGACATATATTGTGTGTATTTCCAAAATGAAAATAAAAGCCTTATTATGAAGTCTTGTGAATTTCTCTTGCTCATTTGAGCATGTGTGAAAGAGAAATATTTCGAGGACTGACATAGAAAATGGTATATTGATCGCATGTGAGTGTTATTTTCTTGCTACACTGTCATATCAGAATCCAAGTCGGTTAAGTTGTCAATATTTATGACTATAGATTTGTACTATTTCAATAAGGGGCATAATTACTGTCACGATCCAATATTGATAATTTAATGTAGACAGGATTATGTTTAAGGTGTCATTTTATCAATAAACTATATGTTTTCTAAAATTTTGTGGCCACATTTGAGTTTAAAGTATTCAGTCCGAGAATCGTTTTCAAAATGTTTTCTTTCATAAAATATGAAAACGCTATAATTAATCTTACCCGAGTGAGAGAATGTTGAAATTTTTGTAGGCTAATATTAATTATGAGTTTGTTTTAATTATTTATAAAACAGACTGAATAATATAGTTTATTGATTAATGGGTAAGCCCAATTAAAATAGTGATCAAATGAGTTATGGGCTTATGACACCTAGTGGGCCGATACGAAAGACGGTCAGTGTAGGCATATTTTAACATGGACCTGTGATGGGTGGACATGTTAAAATTTATTATAAATAGGTTAGGTCCACTCTCCTGCCTTCATAACCATAACCCTAACATTAGTTGCTACAGTCATTATAGTCGTCTTGTGAGAAGGTCAAGGAAAGAAAGATTTATCTCTCGTTTTCAATCCTTCTGACCTATTATCTGAGTGTTTAATTTCGATGATTGTAATTATGGCGGAAAATAATTTCGAATCTACTGTGCAAACAGGTACACAATTTGTTTCTGTTTAATTGTTAAATTGGTGTTCTAAATTCATATACTAAATTCTGAACAAATTCATACAGATTACAAAGGTAAAAGACAGTGAAGATGATGAAAGTGATGGATTGACAAGAGATAAACATAGCAAGACTGTTATTTTTGGAATTGTAGAGGAATGGTGAAGGAGAGAAAGAGTAAGAGTAAACTAAATGGTATTCTAAAATTATTTTAATTTTTTTTTAGTATTTTCTTAATGACTAATTGAAAATTATATTAAAAAAAAGGACAGAAAAACTAGTCCATATACTAGAAAAATTTACTACATTATAATCTTTCTTTTAATAACACTTTAACGAGAAAGAAAGAAGAGAATTGAAATTTTCAAATGTTGTGGTCTGACATAATTCCAACTAGAGGTGAGCATAGAGAATGAAAATTTTCGAATTGGATTGATGGAATGAAAGTTCTCAAATTGATCCGAGAAATTAGATTGGTTTGGTATCAGAATCGAAATATCTTATTTTTAAAAAAAAAATCTCCAAACCAAACCAAACCTGGAATAAGTAAACAGGATGGTTCTAGAGATTTTAAGATATTCAAATTGAGAATTGAACCGAATTGTGTGTGTGTGTGTATATATATATATATATATATATATATTACTAATTAATTCTCTCAATTAGTATATATTACTAATAATTAGACTATTTATTAATTATTAATTAGTAGTAAATATTAAAAAATTTAGTTGAATATTTAATGTGCAAGTTATTAGTTATAATTTATTAAATTATTACTTATTTATTTTAGTCTTGAATGATTAAAAGTGAAAAAAGTAAAATTTATTTATTTTGGTTCATAAAAATATAAAAGGTTAATTTTTAATAAATTAAAATAATTGAAAACCCAAACCATATTGTTCTGTTTCATATGGAATCATTGTATATGTTCTGTGGCTTAGATAAAATGATGGCATCATGATTCATCGCATTTCTTAGTTCTTAATTCTGTTCATTTCATTCATCACATTTCTTATTTCTTCTGCTTCACTTTCCGGTCTCCAACTTCTGCCATTATGTTTGTGGTTATGTATCAGTGTTTTTAAAATCCGACTCATCCTATTAGCTGATTGATTTTTAAATTTATTAATTTTATTTTATAATAAATAAATTTTAAAAAGTATTATTACAATAAATTTAAATTTTAAATAATATTGAAAAATAAAAATGTATTTATAATAATTAAAAATGAATTTAAATTTAAAATTGAATTAATTAATCATTTAGTTTTTAATTTAATTAGTTGAGTGCTGGTTGGATTTGATTTTTAAAATTATTTTTAACAAATTTAGATCATCGTTCAATTAACGACCTCAAATATAATATATTTATAAAAATTAAAAAAGTTACTATTATTTTCCGCTGCATACTAATATTAATTTCAAACTTCACAGCTAACAAAAAGTATAATTGAATTAGACAATATAATATAAATTTTAAATTATATACATAATAGACTATTTATTATATGTGTACAATTAATTAGATATTATAATATAGTGTTCAAATTAGATACAAAATTGTACAATTAATTAGATATTATAATATAGTGTTTAAATTAGATACACAATTATTTTTAATCAACATGTATGAAGTATGAATGAACACATTATACCTATGAAATTAAAACTACTTATAAAATTTTCCCTGCATCCTAACTACGTTTCAGTCAGTATTGTACAAAGAGTATAAATAAACATATCATGCCTATGAATTTTAAAAATAATTATATAGTTGTTACTCCACATTAATCTCATCTACTAAAGTAAGTGATACTAAAAAATTATTCCAAATTTTATATGACGATAAAAAAATATAATTGAATTAGATTATCATAATATATACTTTGAATTATATACATAAAACTACTTTTTAATTGATTTACCCATGAAATTGAAAAAGTAAGTATATATTCATCATTACATAATGTAACATAAACTAAAATAAATATCTTGTCAAAAAAAAAAAATACTACTAGTGAATTATGCCTAATTTTATTTTATGCTAAAAGATATAATTATTAAATTAGTTATAATAATATGTGTTTGAAAAGAATTATTAGTCATTGACATTATAGGAATATTACTTTAATATATTGAAATGTCAATTATATATATATATATTGAAATAAAATAATTTTTTATTAATAAAAATTAATGAGTACAATTTGTAATAAATAAGTAAACTTGACTATGTTCAAAAAATACTTATAAATCTTGTTATAAAGATGAAGTTTTTTTTTTAGTTTCATTGATCGTATTGACGGAACAATTATACACAACACATTGTTGTTGTGATTGACACATCGGCAAGAAACACATTTCACTTAGTATCTATATTGAACCATAAATCGACTTTATTTTTATTTGACGAGTCTTTAAACGAGTTTGATCTTTTGAATATCAAATTCAAACTTTTCTTGACTTCTATGACGAAAAACAGACAAACTTTCATAAATAAAGACCAACAAATTTTCATTAAAAAAATAAAATAAAATATATATAATATTTCATTAATAAAATTAATAAATAACTAAGAAAAATAAATCTAACATAATATTCTAAATGAATTTTCAACTAAATAACTTTATTTTCATTGTTGGAAGGTTTTAATTTTTCTATAAATAATGAAATCTTAACAGTCACGAGATCTTCGTTCATAAATCTTTGATTTGTTATACGTTATCCCAAATTCAGCATTAAAGAAAACATAAAATATTTTACTATTAAAACTTATAAGCTCTGGTTTACTCATATAAATAAGATGAAAATATAATTTAATTATTTATTATGATTGAAAAAAATTATAAGATGGAAAAAAAAAAGTAAAAAGCAAAAAGATGAAATTAACTTCCATTGAAGATAAAAAAAAAAAAAAAAAAAACACGGTATCAAAAGAAAAAATCAAAGAAATGTCTCTGTATGTCAATTATATACTAGCGAGAAGGTTGGGCTTTGAGGGCAATTTTATAGCAATCTTTGGACCTCAATGACCGTCGATTTTGTGAACTTTTGCAACTTAAGCAAGTGGGTTTGTAAGGTAATATTGAGAGGAGAATTGGGTAATGTTGGTATATGAACTTCTCTACATTGCCCATTAACTTTTATGACAATAATTAATATATTACCCTTACGTTTCTTGAACTAATTGGAAGATACAATCAAGGGATGGTCTTCATGAGTAGCATGGTATTATAAAATTAGAAAAGTCTAAAAAAGGTGAAGTTAGCATGAGTTGTATTCCTTTAACTACAGGATTTGATGAGATTTAAGAATTCTGACAAACAATAATCACTCAAGTACTAAATGTATTCAAGACCTCAAAAATTTCAAACCACTTGTAGTTTTTTTGGGTTGTTTTCTCACTTATATTTGGTCTTTGGTGCGATGCCAATTTGCCATTGATGTTTGGAAATGCACCTCAATCAAAGAAGGCTATTTTTTAAGAAAGCACTCGATGGTACGATCATACTATCAAATTTTAAATAAAATTAATATTTTATTTTTATTAAATAATTAATTAAATCATTAAAAATTAATATATAAATATAATTAAAATGTCATGTAAATAAAATAATAAATTAAAATTTTAAAATTTATAATTATATATGAAGTTGATTGTAACAAAAATTAACTATTGATTTGTATTTTTAATTTTATATGACATAATTTTAAAAAAAATTATTAAATTTAAATAAAATAATTACTGATAATCAATCAAATAGATAATATTAAGTATTTCATAATAAAAAATAAAATTAATAGATAATTATAAATAATATACACATATGTGAAGTAATTGTAATAAAAAATTTATTTATTAATTTCACACTTTTAATTTTGTATGATATATTTTTAAGATAAAATTTATTAAAATTGAACAAAATAATTCCGGACAATATACTATACTCTCGTTTACTTTTATATACTTATAATTTTAAATAATTAATAGAATTAATTTAAATTTTGGCTTTCAATTTAAAATTTTTACTTTTTAGATTCTTTTAATTTCTTATTTAGAAGTAGTTTGAAATTTTTTACTTTTTAGGTTTTCTAATTTTTGTTCAGAATATTTTAATTTTCTGTTTAAAATTTTTACTTTTTAAAATTTTCTAATTTTTGTTTAGAAGTAGATGATATTTGATAATACAATTCAACACTTAAAAGTAATATTTTAACGTCTTAGTTTTTTAAACTTGTTTAATAAACTTATTTATCCATTAATGTAAAAGTTCAATTCAATTAGAATTCTCTTAAAATCAAAATTTTTAACTTAAAATTATTAGTTAAAAGCACAACCAACAGATATTAAAATATTTTTATTAATATAACCTATATACCCTTCATAACTCAGCAAACTCTCATTTAAAAATAAAATTTATTTAATATCTATTCAATAATTATAATAATCAAATAGATTAATAGATTTAGTTCTTAATTTTCAATTTTATCAAACTTCACCGTAGTTTTCAACTTTTATGTTTTAAGTTTTTTTAATTTTTATTCAAAATTTTTTTATATGATCTTAACTTTCTATATAGAATTTTTACTTTTTAGAATTTAAATTTTAATTTCAAAAGTATTTTTTTATTATGAAAGTTGAGTTCTCTAATTTTCTATTTAAAAACATTTTTTAATTTGACTATTTTCTATAACATATGATTGTATTACACAAGTGAATTATTAGTTAACAAGCACAACCAATATATATCAAAATTTTTTTATTAATATAACTTATATACCTTTCATAACTCAATAAACTTTTTTTTAAAAACAAAATTTATTGAAGATCTACTCAATAATTATAATGATCAAATAGATTAATTAGATTTAGTTATTAATTTTCAGTTTATACCAAATAACTATATAATTAAAAACTTTTCAGCGTTTAAATCATTAAGTATTTAAAATTTAGCCCTTAAATTTTTAATACTTAATTTTCAGTTATACTAAATATCATTGTAGTTTAAAACTTTTACATTTTAAGTTTTTTTGATGTTCTATTCATAATTTTTTTTATATGATCTTAATTTTCTATTTAGAAGTTTTACTTTTTAGAATTTTAATTTTTAATTTTAAAAATATTTTTTTATTATGGCAGTTGAGTTCTCTAATTTTCTATTTAAAAATATTTTTTAATTTGACCATTTTTTACAACATAATGTAAAATAATAACATATAACTGTATTATACACAATTATTTAACAAATAGTAAATAATAATTTAAAACTAATTCTAAGACTAAAATTAATATATATTGATTGATTATCAAATAACTTCTTTGGGTTTTCTGCCTAAGTACGTTTTGCAACTATAATATTCAACTGAATAATTTTACGTATTTAATTTCACAAGTAAAAAATAAATGCATAAAGGAATTTTAATTAATTTCATAACAATTGTTAAGAATAAGTTGTGATTTAATATTTCATTCTAGCCTAAACACAGCTCTCAAAACTCTTAACCTAAATTGAGATTATTTGGATTGGAATTTATTATAATTGAATTGGGTTCAAGTATAACTTAAAAATCTTTAAATTCAATTGACCTCAAGATATTTGTATATTTATCTATATGCAGTAATAGATACAGAAATTTTGCTCAGAATTTAAATTATAATTAATAAATTATAATAATTTTTATATTCTGATAATATATTTTTTGAAGGTCCAAAATAATATCAATAAATTAAAGAATTATAAAAATTTTAATATGTCAAAAAACGCACTAGTACAAAATTAATTATTATATTTCTGAACTTTTTGAAACATTCAGGGGGTCCATTAAACTCCTCTATGCTAATAAAAAAATTTAAAGGATTATAAATTTTTTTATAAAATAGCTATTATGCCCCTGAACTTTTTGAGAATTTCAGAAAGATACATTGACTCCCTTGACCCATCTGGCGTCGTTCCTGTCTATATGGCCAATCAGGCTTAAGGTTTTAATTTATTTTAGAGAAAGTTGGCTACGAAAAAACAGCTTTTTAAGTGCGTGCAATTTGAATGTATTTGGTGAGAAGGAAGTGCAATATAAGAAGAAAATTGCACTTTATTTTAACTATTTAACTTTTTCAATAAAGAGAAATTAATTTATAAAACATGCCAATAAATGCAACTTTCTCATGAAAGTTGAGAAAGATTGCCTAAAATACTTTATAAATTTCTTCAAATAAATTTATTTATTTTGATAAAGATATTTAATCCATGTTATAAATTTCTTGCAAATCATATATGCTCAATATGTTAATCTAATTATATTTGATTTTAAAAAAAAGGCTAAAGTACTAAATAAACCTTTAAATTTATCTTAAAGTGATAATAAATGATAAAATAAAGTTTTTCGTTAAATTTATCCTTAAATTTATATTATTTTGTCAAAAAAGTCATTTTTCATAAAAAATATCATCAATCTTATAATAATTTTGTTTTTTCGTCCAATTACAACAGAGATAAGGAGAAATGAGTTAAATAGAAGTATAATAATGTGCAAAAGTACTATAAAAAATATTATTCGTAGGTTGATGAGTCTCTATGAAAGCTTAGATAGGAGAAAAATTTTTGTTCACTTGTCATTCTTAAGTCAATGCCCTCTTCAACTAATATTTTGAATTTGTATGACAAAATAATACAAGATCTGCGGTAATTTTGATAAAAAAATTTTATGACAAAATAATATAAGATCATGGATAAATTTGATAAAATAATACAAGTTTAGGGATAAATTTGATAAAAAAAAAATTCATTTTATTCTTTATTGTCACTTTGAGATAAATTTAGAGATTTATTTAATACTTTAGTCTTTTAAAAAATAATTTTTAATCTATGCATGCACTTATTATTATATAAAAAGTTCTAAAAATAAATTGGGATTCAACCCTCTTGGGTTAAACACAATTCTCATAACTCACAAACTAAATTAAGATTTCTTGATTCAAAATTTATTATAATTGAATCATATTCAAATATAAATTGAAAATTGATTACCAAGTGTAATTTTCATATAACTGCAATTTTGAATGTATTTGATTGAAATAAAATATAACATTAAAAGAAATCTGAGCTTTATTTTGGTTATTTAACTTTCTTAATAAAGAGTAATTAACTGCATAGGAAAAATTCATTAAGTGTAACTTTCTTATAAAAGTTGAGAGATATTACCAAAAATATTTTATAATTATCTTTTAAAATAACTTAATTCATCATATGATAAAACATTTATGTCAATAAATTAAGGGTAGTATAATATTTTACAATATAATTCTTGGAAGGTAATGAATGAGTAAAACATTAAGTGAATATATTTTTTAAGGGAAAAATATGTGAACTAAATGCATAAAAGCCACACTTTTAAAAAACTAATTTTTAAAAAATATCACTTTTTAGAAAATCACTTTCCTAAAAATAAGGTCTCATTGAATCAAATGGGGCCTAATTTAATATTTTTTATATTCTTAAGAAGTAGGAAGAGTGAGTGACTCAATTTGATTCTGATTCCACTAATATAATAAGAGTTTAATTTTTATGATGAAATTATATCAAAGAGATAAAAGAGGGTTACCTCTTACGTTAATTAATTTCTATAAATGTAAACGATTAAAAATTTTAACTTGCTTATCTAATTTTTGCTAATTGTGGTATTTCTTTTCATTAGAAACAACACTTAGTTGCATATTCTATAGTAGGCTTATTGGCTCATAAAATTGAAATATTTTCGAGTTTCAATAAAATTTGTCAATTCTTTTTAATTTTAGTAAAATTAACCAAAACTGATAAAATTTTAGTAACTCTAGCCAAAATTTAAATTGATAAAAAAAATGATATATCATACGATGTGACAAAATCAATTAGCATAATATTTTCTAAAAAAATTAGTTAACATTAATCACTAATATCGGATAACATTATTTTAACTCAATATTTCAACACGACGTGTCATCCTATTTTGTCCAATTTAAATTTTAGCTAAATTTATCAAACATTTTTCAATTTTGTTTTGGCTAATTTTATCAAAATTAAAAGGATTAGTTTATTTTACTAAACTCGAAAATGTTAGAATTTTCGAGGTTAACTTTACAGTACTAATTTTTCATTTTCATTTTGCATCCAATATTTGTTATTACTAAACAATTTTTTTTTATAAAAGCAAAATGAAGTGGTAAAGAACCATCTAAGATTGAATCATGAAGGCGTGAAACGATGAAAGAAATTGATAAGTGAAGAAATAAAAAAGATTAACTATAAAAAAAAAATCAATTTTTTACCTCCTACATGGCATAATGCTTTCTAATGTCCTCGCAATACTTCGAAGAAGATTATTGGTTTTCTATGTGTTCTATCATTTATATGTTTTTAACTTTTTTTTTCAGTTATATTCTGAGATATTTGATTTTGAATTATAAATAGATACTATATGTGATATTATTATAATTTTCTTTTGTGATAATAAGATGTATAAATTTTTAGAGATAATTCTATAATTGTAATTATTGGCAACAAAAATTTATAAATGAAAAATAGGATTATTCAATGTATGGTGCAGTAATATACCACTACCTTTATAATTGTAACAAGTCGTTTACCACCATTGGAAAGAAGCAAAAAACTATAAGCTCCAAAAATAGATTCAATAAAATGGATTCCTTTGGAAAGTTGAATGTTGGGAGTAATCAATGATTTTTTTTTTATTTATTTTGCTTAGGTGTTTTCATACCAATCCAAAACTGTTGGCTAGAAGAAGAAATAACAATGAGCCAGTTGGTTTGAAGATTCAACCTAAAGGAAAGTTTAAAAAAAAGAATAGAAGCAAGACCCAACCACCTGTTGAGGCTCCATATGTGGCTCCTGAACTAAAAATAAATACCAAGTCTTTGCAAGATAAAACCATTGACATTTTTGAAAGTTTGACAATTGTTGAGCTTTCAAAGCGCACTGGTGCATCCATTGCCACTCTACAGGATATTCTTATGAACATTGGGGAAAAGGTTGACTCAGAATTTGATCCCCTTAGCCTTGATGTTACGGAGCTGGTTGGAATGGTATTATCCTTTCTTAGTTTTAAGAGTGATATAATGCTTTTCATGTTGCACAAACATAAAGATGCTGAGAAATTGGACAATTTCATTTTATGTTTGGTTCTGAATTCTTCACCTAAAAGCAAATCTGTATGAGTTAATTTCGCGAAAGGAAAGCCTTTTTTCTATGGTGTTTGAAGATTCAGTTAATTGTTTGAGACAATGAATGGCGGCAGGTCTGGGACTGTTTGTCGAGCTTTCAGTTACTAATCATACACTTTACTGTAAACTAAGATGTTTTGAGCTAGGCTTTAGGCACCCAACTTCCTCTCTTTTTTCCCCTATTTCTCTGAGATCACCATGATCTGTTGTCTTATGTTTTCATTGCTCTGTAAACTTACAAGGGATTGTCTTTATGCTATGCAGGAAGTTGGGATCAACATTAGGAGGTAACACTCCAATGAAGGTGCAAAAATTATTCCACAGCCTCCTGTTGTGACGATCATGGATCATGTTGATCATGGTAAAACTTCAGTTTAGATGCTTTGCTTCAAACATCAGTGGCAGCCAAGAAAGTTGGAGGCATGACTCAATGTCTAGGTGCTTTTGTTGAGGGCATGCCATCAGGTTCATTAATCACATTTCTTGACACTCCTGGTCATGCTGCATTTAGTGCAATGCGAGCAAGAGGTGTAGCTGTGACAAATTTAGTTATGCTTGTTGTAGCTGTTGATGAGGGGGTGATGCCTTAAACTGTCGAAGCCATGTTCTATGCGAAAGCAGCTAATGTACCAATTGTAGTTGCAATTAAGAAATGTGAAAAATCAACAGCCAATCCTGAGAGAGTTAAAATCCAACTTGCATCAGGGGGCTTGCAGCTGGAGGAGATGGGCGGGGATGTTCATGTTGTTGAAGTTTCAGCTATGAAAAAGACCAGATTGGATGACTTCGAGGAGGCTTTATTACTTTAGGCGGGGATTATGGACCTAAAAGCACCATTGATGGCCCTGCTCAAGCTTATTTTATAGAAGCAAGACTTGACAAAGGACATGGTCCATTAGTTACTACAATAATAAAGGCAGGGACTTTAGTTTATGGGCAATATGTGGTGGGTTCAGAGTGGGGCAGAATAAGGGCTATTAGGGATATAGTGGGTAAATTGATGAACAAGGCGAGACATGCAATACCAATTGAGATTGAAGGGCTGAAGGGACATCTTAGATATTGTTGTTGTGGAATCAGAGGAGCGAGCTCGAATGCTTAGTGCTGGGAGGAAAAGGAAATTTGAGAAAGATAGGCTTATGAAGGTGCTTGATGAAAAGATAGACAACATAGAACCATCAGATGACATGCCTGTGCCTTAGAGGGTTGCAATGCCTATCATTGTAAAAGCATATGTCCAAGGAACTGTCCAAGCTGTTACTGATGCACTAAAGACTTTAAACAATCCTCAGGTATACCAAATGATACAACTTTGCTTAAGCTAATGCTTATTATTATGGTTATAATTTTGTTTTCCTGTCTCACTTCTGGTCATGTTTCCACTCAATGAGTGTGTCCTACATCTGAATTCATGCTTAATATTATTGTTGTTCCTGAAAGTACTACTTCATCTTCTCTTGTCGGCCATTGCTTCTCTGTCTTTTTTGTTTGCTCTTCAATCATCCTTCAACAATCTTATTGTGTTTATAAATTTTGCTGCCAGGCTTTCGTTAATGTAGTCCATGTTAGTGTTGGGCCTATTTCCCAGTCAGATTTGGACTTAGCACAAGCCTCTGGTGCATGTATAGTTGGATTCAATGTAAAGATTCCACTAAGTGTTGTCAGTTTGGCTGCTACACAAACCAGGATAAAGGTACAAATGTGTTGTTAATCATGAACATTGTTGGAAATAACTTAAGTAGCATTATTGGACATGGAAAATAACTGTAGCAAACAGTTAGGAAACCCTATTTATTTGTATTGTTTCTTTCAGTGGCTGTAGATAATGCAACATCGTGTGATCTATCACTTTATGAAGGAAGTTGGCAACTTACTAATGGACAAGGCCCTTGGAACTTATGAGACCCATGTAGCAGGGGAAGCTGAAGTTCTGAATATCTTTGAGCTTAAAAGGAGGAGCAAGTCTGTAAGAGGTGATGTGAATATTGTTGGTTGTAAGGTGATAGATGGCCAGGTTAGCAAATCAACAATTATAAGGCTTTTGAGGAGTGGAGAAGTTGTGTTTGAAGGATCTTGCGCATCTCTCAAGCAGGATCTAGAGAGAGTAGGGAAAGGCAGTGAATGTGGACTTGTGATTAGTGATTGTGATGATTTTCAGATTAGAGACATCATACAGTGCTTGGAGCAAGTAGTTAGGAAGCCCAAGTTCATTTCATCAAAAAGTGGTGTTGTTCGAATTGAGTGCTGATAGTGTTTCTGTGAGTGAAAGTTTAGAAAAAATTTTTGATCCTTATATATGATGCTGTAGTTAAATGCATTTTTTGTCCCCAAAAGTTAGAGCTGCTAGTACTTGGCTTATGCATCTGCAATTCCAAACAGAGCAATACTCTTGGGAGCCTTAATAGTCTATTGCTCAAGGTTGTGAATTCTGAGAGTTCTAAATTAGGACCTGATATGAATTTTTTATTGTACCTAACTTGCGGATTGTTAAACCAAAACAACATAAAAGAACAGGGATTTATTTAATTAGCCACACGATTCTTTCAATTTGCACTCCCCCTTCTTTTAGTGATACTATACCTAAGCATCCACTGCTACATCATTTCTTCAATAACTTGTTATTCACTAGTTCAAGATTAAGGTGAAATTTCTATGTTTATTATTATTATTATTATTATTATTATTATATTGATCTTGGAAATTTTAGCAATTTTATTTATGAATGGCAATTATTTGTCTCATATACGATATCACTTTTTGCTATTGATGTTTTGATTGTTTAAAGATCCTTACCATATAAGATCCAATCAGACCTACGGTTCACTGTTAGAACAAGCAATTGGGCTATAATTCTTGTTTACTTTAGTTTCCTCCCCCTTCCCGCTCTCTCTCTCTCTCCTTTCCCTTTCTTTTGATCTGAAATAAATAAAGCTACAAAAGGCTCAATAAAAGTCTTTTCTCTTTGAAAGGGCTAGGCTTTCATGTTATGGTGTCTCCTTTTTTTTTAAAGGCTCTCATATCATTTGATGGAATCCGTAATTAAGGGTGTAATTGAGCTAATCTGAGTTGAATCCTGTCGGTTTGAGCTTGATCGACCTTCAATTTTTAAGTTTGAGTTCGAGCTCAGTTAAATACTTAAATACTCAAGCTCGACTCGATTAAATTCGTTTGAATCCTGTAGATTGAAAATTTGAGTTAAATAATCTTGATTGAATTTGAAATAAGCTCAATCAAATATGAATCAATTAAACTCGATTGAGTAATATTGTGAATATGACATTCAAATGATTAATTAATAAAATTACTTAATATTGTTTAAACTCAATTAGACTCGCAAGCTTCTCGAATCGAGTATTTTTTTCTCTAATCGAGTATTTTGATACTCGAATTCAGTTCACTCAATTGCCTAAGTAACTCAAACTACAGCTCAACTCAATTAATCTTGAGTAGATCTTAAGTAATTTGGGAATTTTCTCAGCTCATTTACACCCCTTATCGGTAACATAATCATGTGAGAAGAATGTTGCATTCACAAGCAAGAAGGAAGCAAATGGAAGTCAACAATCAGGAGGAAAGAGCCTTAGCTACCACTGAGGATGAAGAATGAAAGATGTTTGCCATCTATTCATCATTTAGCTAATTTTGTTATATGAACTTAGTAGTCATTACAGCGTACAATTGCATTTCATTAACATTTGTACTGCATTCAAGGAAATAAAGATCAATGAAGTGAATTATGGGGTAAACTAGGAAGAGTAAGCTAGCATGGTGTACGAGAATTGAATTACAGTCCTTATAATGGGTGTAAACAAACCAAGATAATTAGCAAACAACTTGAGATCGATACAAGAAATACTTGAAATTGACTTGAGATTAATCGAGCCGAGCTTGAGCTACTCGAGTAATCGAGTGCCCAAATTCAAGTTTCAAAAAACTCAACTCGAGAGACTTGCGAGACTAATTGAGTTTAGACATATTTACAGTATTACCAATTGAGTTTAATCGATCCAAGTCTAATCGAGGTTATTCAAGATTAATTGAGTCTATTTGAGCCTAAATTTCAATTTATAGAATTCACAAAAAAAATTTATATAAATAAATGAGTCTAATCAAATCGAGTTCGAGTACTTGATCAAGCTGGAATTAAGCTTAAAAATTGAAGCTCAATTGAGCTCGAGCTTCAAGTTTTTAAGTCGAGTTTAAGCTCTAGCCTGATAAGATTCGGCTTGACTCTGCTCGATTACACTAGTCTTTACTCTCTTGATATCGAGCTTCAAAATTGAAACTCGATCTTAAAAATTAAAACTTGATCGAGCTTGAATTTCGAGTTTTTCAATCGAGTTCGAGCTCTAGCCTAACAGAATTCGGCTCGACTCAACTCGATTACACCCTTAGTCTCTACTCTCTTGTCCTTTTCTCTTTTCCTATAATTTGTCCTCATTATCTTCTAGAGTCATTTACTCCTATCATCTGTCTTTGTTAAATGTCGAGGGACCACAACATAATGGCAAAAAAATACGAAAAGCAAGAACCACTTGATTAGTGGGTTGGTCCTCCGATTTCATGCCTTTATTCATCTTCAATTATATATATAGATTTAGATTTATTCTAGATATGGTATTCTTTATCAAAAGTTAAAATCAAATGAATCATACTTATCTTTCATTAAAATTTTCTTAGTCATTATTTTTCACATACTTGTTTTTATTTAACACTTTAAATAAATTTTATTACATAAAGATATTTTTATAGTACTTTACCACAATATAAAATTATTTTTTCAATAAATAATTCACCTCAAATTGTGATCCTACTGTGTTTGTAATCTTTGACATTAATCGACCAACACTCTGATATTATTTATTATGGTAATGAGAAGATAGTTTATCTATAGTTTATCTATAATTCTTTTGTTAAGTAATGAAATAAAAAATAAAAAGTAATTTTTCTTAACCATCGAATCAAAAAAATATTTTAGGGTTATTAATTTTGATAATATCATAACACATTAATTTATATAAAAATCATCATTTATTAAGGAAAAATATGAAAAATCTTTCAAATAATTTACTATAATTAAAATATTATTTTATTGCTATTAATATTTTTTAGTTAGTATCAAATTGAATTAAAATATAAAGTTCATAAATCCTAATCCTAATGAACCTAAAATTTTAATTTTTTTTGTAATTTTAGTTTTATTTCCTATTTGAGATTAGGTTAAATATAAACAACAAAATAATCGAATTTGTGATGGCTATGAAAGCTCTAACCAAGTTTTATTTAAACTTTAATTTAAGTGATGTCCTTTTTTTCTGTTATTTTGTTTTTTTTTCCAAATTAACTTGTAACATGATATAACTTAATATGATTTAAAATCTTATTAGGAGATAGAAATTATAATAAGATTAGGTTTATTCATTTATATCGAAAGAGTTAAAAAATTAAATTAAGATAATTTAGGATAGTATAAATTTAGAATTTTTTTTTTTTACAAAAACGTGTCCTTTATATATATATATATATATATATATATATAACAAACAAACAAGACTTTTTATATATGGTCCAAATAATTTCTAATCCCAAGATTACGTGGCTCTGTTGGTGAGGACTGATTTTCTCGGCAAATATCATATATATATAACAAACAAACAAGACTTTTTACATATGGTCCAAATAATTTCTAATCCCAAGATTAAGTGGCTGTGTTGGTGAGGACTGATTTTCTTGACAAATGATATTTGCCGTACAAATAAATTTAATTACTGATCCAACAAGAAGACGTGGCTAGTGTTGATGTGAATTCAGTCCTTAGAGAGAGAACATATTAGATAAAATTTAAAAATATTTACTATATAAAAAAAAACGAAAAAACGGATCCATTGGTTATTCACTCTATTTCTTAGGTTTTTGCTTTTGAACTTTCTTACTTCTTTTAAATGGTTTAATTGCATGATTATAACACGACAAACTGATGTGCTGCTCAAATTAAGAATTTTGTGTCTTCAAAAAGGTTAAAGATTCTGGACTAATGGAG
>CATIWR010560681.1:0-10680 GCA_949677035.1 Omphalea diandra | reverse complement strand
ATATAATCAACGTAAGTGTCAAAGTCAAAGGTTTAAAGATATGGACATAATTAAATACAATATAGTTAAATATGGATTTATACTCGATTATTATCAATGGATTATACATGATGAACCATATGTGCGGATAAAAACCTAGGAAATTTGATTATTATGGATGAAGAAGAATTCCTTACAATTGTGATTTATGAATCATATATAAAACAAGTGGCAATAAGACTAGTCTATATTTAAGTTTTAAGCTTTGTCTATTATAGCTTTAAAGAATCGCCTCACAAAGGTTGTTGGGGTTGGCTCAAGTCCTTCATACCATACTGTTGGGTCTAAATCTTTCATTAAACATTTTATTAATTTAGTAAGTTTATTTACTTATCTTATTTTTAGTCATTGAGCATGCTATTACTTTAGTAAGTTTATTTACTTATCTTATTTGCACGTTTAAAAAATGTTGGATCTAAACTAATCAAAATTTGTTTTAGTCTAAAAAACTAAAACATATATCCATATCTTATGAGTTATTCAAAAGGACACACAAGTGGAAAAAAGGTTGATTTATTGATAAAAAATCTCAAGCCATTTATAAGTTATAATACAAAGTATCTATTCCTTTTTTTTCATTGAATGCATTTACAAATTCAATAGCATTTGCTTATACACGTGTTCATTTCTATTAAAATTCGATGAAGATAATGATATCTATAGTTGCTTCACAAATACATAAAGTTTCAACATTGATGAGTTGTACCTAGAGACTGCTAGAGAATACAATAAGAGCAAAGTGTTTAGCCTTAGTTCATAGGCGATATCTTTTGACCTTATATCCAGTGTTAGCTCCTCATTAGCCATATATTAAATCACATTTGATCCTAACCTGAAGGCAGCTTAAGGACACAAATATGAGAGGATATTTGCCAAAAGTTTAATCTTCAATTCGTTGCCTTGTAGGCCTAGATACACTCTCTCACTGCCATGTTATCTAACTTGTAATAAAGTCAACATACTTCTACAATACAAACAATAACTCCAACCATAGCTCTAGGCTTGTTTACACATTCTCTTGTACCTTTGTATCCACCTTTAACTCCAAAGGATGATGATTACCTAAATGCATATGATGACCTTAAGGACTAGATTTTTTTATTTTATTATTAAATATATGTACATAATGCATACCCTGGAATTGTACATCTTTTATATTTTTTATTCATATATTTATTACTACTATATGATATGACATCTAAATTACTTTTTTATTTGAAATAAATAAATTACATTGTATATATTTTTCAATTTGTAGATTTTTTAATACAAATTGTTTAATAATATAGAGGTTTTATTATATAGATTATGGTAAATACTTTGTGTTGGATTTCTATTAGATTTGCGAAGATTCAGCAATAAATTTTTTTTGAAAAACTATCAAACCCCTACATAATAATGATGGAATCGCAATGAAATACGATGGATTAATTAGCAACATATTTTTTAACGACGATATTTATCCATTGCTATTAGAATTCTATCACCAACAGATTAGCGATGGATTTTTTTTGTTGCTAAATTTCTGAATTAGTGATGAAGATTTTCATCAACAATCTAATATTATTTCGTAGTAAAAGCTTCAAAATGTCTTTAAAAAAAAACTAGCCATTATAGGTTTGAATAGCACCTTTAGAGATAAAATAAGCCATTCAAACATGTCATTCAATTTTGCCTCAATTTATTTAATGTTTTACATGAAAATCTTTATTTTTCTTCTTATTGAATAGGTTCATTCAAATCATGGATGGTCCATTCAATGAGTCTGTTCAAAATAAAACAGGGTGTTTAGTGTATATTTAGCATAAATACCTCATTTCAAAGCTCTAAATTGCTATCCATTTTATTGTGCTAACAATTATGTTTAATAATCTTTCTTTCCTCCATATAGGCTCATCATTTAAATCTTTATAAATTATTTTAGAGTGTATTTTAAAGTTGATCCATTTGTATGATAACTTCAAACTTAGCACCATCTATTGGAATATCCATAACATTCTCTATACACTTCGGATTTTTATATTATTCAATTTCATGAATATTAGACTTCTTCAACTTTCAAAATTTATATTATTGGTTTTCTTATTCTTTCAAAATTACTCTACATGTTATTCAATTTCATGAATATTACCTTTTTTTTTATTCTCCTTTACCATCTCCTTTTCCACCTTCACATTATTCACGACATTGTTCATCATATTACTACCACCTTTGTTGTCGTCACATTCTTTGAATTGTTATGTCAATTAAAAAATTTTTATTCTCCTTTACCATCTCCTTTTCTACCTTCACATTATTCGCGGCATTATTCATCATATTACTACCACCTTCGTTGTCGTCACATTCTTTGAACTGTTATGTCAATTAAAAAATATTTAAAATTTCAATTATTTATATTATTAGTGTCTGATTAGTGATAAAATGACAAACACTTGTTTAACATTGTGTTTAAGACTATATATATATATATATATAGTTTTGATCATACCTAATTTTTTTTATTCATAAATAGTCATCTGATATCTACAAAAAACAATAATAATCTTATTATCTAAAGTACCAATATGGAATAGATCATCAACACTATTAATAATTGCATATTAGTTCACCTTCGAAAATTATGGTTCTATTTCATTATAAAAAAACTATCGGGGTAGTAACAAAATTTTTTGCCCCTAAGTTGGCAAATTTCATTGCTAAGCTTGCTTAGCGATGAACTTAAGTTCATTGCTAGACTGATGGCTGCTAACGGCTAGCGACAAAATAGAGGTAAAACTTTTCATCGATAAAATTCATCACTATCCCATAACTAATATTAGCAACAAAATTTAACAATAGAATTTTTCATCGCTAGTCTTAGCTACACTATTCTGTCACTAATTTGATAGTTTTCCAATCATCATTTCATTGCTATCATTTTGTTTAATATTTTGTATATTTAAATTTATATTTTATTAAAAATTAATATTAAAAAGGAACATAATAAATAAAAAATATTTATTTTATTAAAAATTAAAATAAATTATATTATGTTTACAATAACATTGTGCATATAAGATACATAAATATGAAAAAAAAACCATATCATTTGTTTCGTCATCATGCCCGCCCAAATAATCATCTTCCTCTAAAATCAAAGGGCTGTTGGGGGTGGTGGTATTAGAGGTCTTTGGTTATCATAGTAGACAACAGCTGCTGCATCTGATTGCTAAGGGTGGCAAACTGTTGATCAAACTCATGTTGCATCTTCTCTCGAACTTGCCTCCTAATCGCTCCTCCAAATTTGGATCAAGAGCCATCTATGAGTGGCTGAGAAAGAGCTAGTGCAAGAAGTTGGATGACTAAATGTCACCTTGAAGCTAAGTTCATACACTCTACTCTTCTTGTATCCTCCAATAGCATCCAGGTACAATTGGTTAATGTTGAGTGCCTGAGATTCCATAGAGCCTTCTAATAGTTTTGAAGTAGTTGCAAAAATATTGTTTTCTATTGCATCCTAATAAATATGAAGAATCATTATGAAATATTATAGAATTATTATAATTACAATTTATTCAAAATAAGAAATAGCTAATAGATTTTTATTTAACTTACATTGATGTTCTATGACTTTTGATCAATAAATTAATTGTCTTTCTTTTTAATATGTATCTTCTTGAAAATCTCAACATGTGTGAGTGAACATTTCAGTTATTTCTCTTGAAATAAAATTTTATTACTTTAGTGCATACATTTTATTTACTAAAAAAAGATAAGTAAATAAACTAACCAAATTCATGGTATACTTAAGAAATAATCCAGATCTTGCTGTATGGCGAAACAGAAAAGTAACAATCCCAATAGTCTTTGTGTGTCTATTCCTGAAAGCTTGAGCAGACCGAGTTGGAAATTCTAGCATAGACCATTGTTGTTGTCACATATCTCATATATCTTAAGGGACTTATTGTGGCCTATTACCCCTTTATCTTCAACCAGATAAAGTATTTGAATACTGCCTAGCAATTTGTATGGTCCCATGTAATCTTAACCATGGACTCCATAGCGGCATCCTAAAGAAAATACTTCTACAATATAAAGAAATAAAATGTGAATGCATAAATAAAAATTATATTAATTCAAAAATTAAAATTGTACCTTGAAGTCCTCCCAATAAAAATCCTTGGTATTCGCTAATACTGTCTTCCAAACATAATCTTCAAGGTCACATGCTCCTCAAAAATCAAGGAAATCTAGTTAGAACACAAATTTTCAAGTATTAAACTATAAAAAAAATGCAAAGTTACATAATATATAACCAAATATATTTATTAATATAAACATATACATATAGGATGAGATTATTAAAACAACAAACCTCACACCAATGACTTGTAGCCTAAGTCAATGAGAAGATGAAGGATCAATTGCCAATGCCGCAAAAGTATCATAGGGTAGGCGATAGTGCAAATGCAGCTAGTGATGAAACAAATAAAGAATATGAAGGTGATGTTGCATATGGTGGAGCCGGAGGTAATGAAGTGGGCCAATCAAACAGTGGTATATAAGGTGACAAAGAAGAAGGCCTATCTTGTCAACCTTGGATAGTACCTTGTGTAATACCTCGCCCTAATGAACTTCCATAATATCAATCATTCCCTCGCATCCTATGAAATATGTATATATGTATGCTTAGACATTTGAGCATAAAACTACACTAATCATTATCGATGTTATGTAAATTAATATCATCATCATCATCATTATGTTTCACATTTGTAATCTCATACCTAGGATTCATTCAATTTCATGTATTTTCAAGGTTTGAACCTAACCCATTCAAAAATACATTATTTATCATCCCAATGCACTTGTATAAATTTCGAAGTATGTCTCCACAGTTCTCTAAGTGCACGGTATAAAACATGTACAAACAAATGTAATAGATACCTTATTACATGTTTTATATCGCATTAATCTGCACATATTTCAATATGCATATGGAGAACAATATCATACTACCAAAATTCATACTCATGTCGCAATTTTATTCAAACAATGTGTTTTTAACCTATGGGACAATTTAATGAATTACTCACACTTAATATAATAATTCACTAAATGAGTTTTTAAGGCTTAACCCTAATGGTCTAACAAAATTTTGACAGAGTTTCGACATAACCAGAACCTACCATATCTAAATATGAGGTCTATAATTGACATCCCTGTAAAAAAAAAAAAAAAAAAAAGCACTCTAATATATCTCCACCCATAATTCTTAATACTATAAAAAGAAAAAGCCTACATGAAAAAACACTTCTAACACAACAATTCATCACAACTTAATACCATAACTCATCATTTTTCATCATCAATTTTCTAAATTTAAACAAATTAATTTATATTGTATAACAATAATTAAATGAGCATCACATTCTATAATTAAGAATAATATAATATAAAATTAAAACTTAATTTCTAATGTCTTAATTATAAAATTTAATTACAAAATAATAATTTACTAAATAAATTAGTTCCAACAATATTAATTATAAAATTTAATTATAATGTCTTAATTAATTATAAATTATTTTCCATTTTCCTAAATAATTAGAAAAATTGATTACAAAGTTGATTTTCATAATTAATTGAAAGATTACTACCAAAATAAATAATTAATTCATATTAATTTCAACAATAATATACCATTTAAAGTAATATACTAAATATTACTTCCAAATAATTTTTTATTTCCTAATTAATAGACCAAATAAATATATATGTATATATGGTAAAAATTTATTTCTTAATTACTAATAAATTTCTAATAATTCATAACTTGTTAATTAAATAAATAAATAAATTAAAAATTAATTCATTATTTTCTAATTACTTACCAAATTAATCATTAATAATTGCTTTTAAATTTTCTAATTGATATACAACTCAAAATAATATCATAAATACTAATTTTTATTGTCTTAATTATTGTCTTATTTCCTAATAAATCTACCAAATAATGTAATATACTACAAATTAATTTCACAATTAATGACAAATTTCTAACAACTCCTAACTTTCTAATTCATTATAAAATAATAATAATAATTAATGCCTATTTTTCTAATTAATTATACAATTATTCGATTAATTCATACTCTTCTAATTAATTACAAATTTGATAATTAATTCCTAATTTTCTAATTCATTACAGCATTGATAGTTTATTTCTTATTTTATATTTATTATAAATTTAATTACTAAAATACTAATTAATCACATAATTTTCTAATCATTTACTATTTCAAATATTTAAATAATTTTGAAAATTCACTTAATTTTCTCTAAAAATTAACTAATGTCACTAACTAAAACCTTCTAATTAATTTCATATATTTTCAACATTTCAACTAATTTTCACATGATTAACAATTACAAATTTATACATCATAACCCACCCTAAATATAAATTACTATTTCTAATTTCAGATAATTTGCTACAAAATCTATTTAACGAAACTAAATAATATTATGAAAAAATAATCAAATTTTCAAAATCAATATTTCATATTTCAAAATTTCAACATAATTTAATATTCTTAAAATTTTCTAAAATTAATTCACAAAACTAACTAAATAATATACAAATAATTAAATTTTGTAATTAAAAAATAATGAAATATTATACAAAAAAATTAAAATTAACATATACTTTTTAGATCTCCAAGAATCTAGAGAAAGAAAAAACAATCAATCCATGCCAACCAACCAAACCCACATCAAAGAGGAGGAGATGAGCAAGGCTAGACAAGGAGGATACAACGGTGCCAAGGGAAGGAGCTGTTGCCGGCGACGGGAAAAGGAGGACCCATGGGAGGAAGAGGGAAAGGAAAAGGAGAGAGAGAAGAAAGGAAAAAGAAA
Organism: Omphalea diandra; assembly: GCA_949677035.1. NCBI lineage: Eukaryota > Viridiplantae > Streptophyta > Magnoliopsida > Malpighiales > Euphorbiaceae > Omphalea > Omphalea diandra. Next base: position 3,744 of record CATIWR010560681.1, on the reverse strand, counting down.
AGGGAAAGAGGGAGCGGGCGGGCAATTGATATGCCTTTAAGAGCTAGCGATGGAATTTTCACTACTAGCTCCTTAAGTGTTTGTCAGCAACAATGCCGGTAGATCTAGCGATGGACTGTCTATTGCTAGTTTTATGGATTGCTATTTTTTTGATTCTATCAGGACTTTGTCGAAAATTCGTTGTTATTTAGCTAAGGAAAAATTTCATAGTTAAATCTGTAGCTATTTTGATAATTTTTAGTAGTATTTTTACTATAAATCTTCTTCAATGACTTTATTTTTTGATCAATTATGAAAATTTTTACTTAATATGATATTATAATATAATGTAGGATGAAATTCATACAATATATCTAAATAAATTTAAGAGACAATATTTAATAATATGTCATTATATATTAATAAATAATCAATCTCAAATCACTAAAATTCTAAAAATAAAAGAGAATGGAATTTTTATTAAAAATAATAAATTTAAAATAAAAATTCTAAAAAAAAGATAAATAGAGTAAAGAGATATGTCTTTATTAGAATATACTAGCCTCAAAAAAAAAAAAAAAAAATAGAAGAAGAAGGAAGAGAAACGGATAAGATAAATTACGTGACCAGTCTAATATTTCGTTCGGCGGGACATCTTTTCGAAAGCACCCTCAAACCTGTTTCATTTTGGCCACTACTGATATTACTTTTGGATTAAGAAAAATGGAACAACACATGCGCTAGCTATATATGATTTAGTTAACTTTGGCAGCCATATATATATATATATATATAAAACCAACTTGGGATATAGTGATGCGCAGAATTCGAGAAATGAATTGTCTTTTCTAGAAGAAGGTTAAAACGGAGGATATCTTTTTGTTTTTTGTGTTTTTCTGGGCGCCTCAGATTAACAATCAATTTTCCTGTTGTAATTACTTAAAGCATTTTATGACAATTAAAAAGCAAGCTTGATTTCATCAATTTGTTAAGTAAGATGGGACATTTGATTACCAATACACTCCTCCTAACTGGCGCATACATTCAACCGAACCAAATTGTTTTTCATAAACCTAATCTAGCAACAACTTCCAAAACAACGATAGTTTGATTTCTTTGCTTTTGGTTAGAAGTTAACAATTTTGTTTGAATTTGGAGTTTTTACAATAATTAGTTTACTCCACATATTAAGGAAATCCCACCAGAAGGTTAATTCATTCTTCAGTCATTAAATGAGAATTAATATGTACATCAATTGTACTTGAGAAAGACTGAGAACTCCAAGAACATAGGACCAGAACTTCAAACTAAGTCCAACAATTTTGTCAAGGAAATTTCATTATAATAATGTCGTGGGTTATATATATACACAATATCTGTTACTAACAAAATTTCCAATGTACTTCAGTTTTTTCAAAATCGGATCGAACCGACTGACTAGATTGAAAAAATTAGAAACTGGTTCATGATCTTATTCAATTCAGTATTGAAAATATATCATTTAAAAAATCAAACAAAACTACAAAAATTGCCTAAAATCGAAAACCGGGCACAACCGGTTCAATCTAAAATTACGTCATGAAAAATTTTAAAATTACATTATTTTATTTAAATTTTAAAAAATAATTTTGATTAATTTATCATATTATATTTTTTAAAAAATTTTAGATATTTTAAAGTACTATTCATATATTTTTTAAAAAAATAAAAAATTGTCATATTAAATCGGACTAATCAAATTGAGAATTGATTAGTTAGCTGGTTCAATTTCTAATATGAGTTTAAAAACATTGGTTTAATTGTTACTCTTACATAATATTTCACTCTTACTTGGCATGGTTGAATACTTTTATGTTCGGATGCCCCCCTCCCATTTTAGGGAGTCTAAACAATTGAAAAAGACCAAAGAAACCCTGATCAAATAAATTAATTGAAAAGTAAAAGGTTGGTGACGATTTTTTTTTCTTTCAAAAAAAAAAAAAAGAAAAAGCAAAGGAAACAGGAATTTCGTAGTGGAAGGAAAATTGGAATGAAAGTCACTTTGCCTATATTGGCTTCTCCTTGCTTATTATTATGCTCCCCAATCTATTCCACGCCTTTCTCCACTAGATTTTCTCTCTCAAAAGCTTCAAAACATCTTATAGGTTTGTCTCACGCCAATCAGTTCTTTCTCTATCCAAATACAGGAATGCTCTTTCTCATTGATTTTTGCTCTCACTCTCTCTCTCTCATATCTTTGCAATCTGCATTTTACTTGTTAGCCTACGTCTCATAGCTTGCTTAGATAATCATTTTTGGACTAATTATTTTACTAAGTTGCTTCTCATTTTCTGTTTTTCTTATAGATCGAATGTTGCACTCTCCATTTGCTAACTAATTTGGATCAGAGGAATAATGGGAAACTCACCGGCTACCGTTGAGGCTAGATATCGATTATCTTCGTCGATGTGAGTTCTAGCTTTGTTATTGATATTTTGGCTGCCATCGAAAATTTTGTTTTATTTAATCAAACTCTGGTTGGGGTTCAAACTTTGCTTCGCTTTAATTTTTGCAATCATGCAAGGTGTTTACCGAGTTATTTTTGAATGTGAAACTTTCACCAGTATCGATTTATCTAACATGCATATCATTTTACGCGGAACTTGCTTCAAGTTTCAGTTGGTATAGTTGATCCTTTTTATTTATTTTTTTTCGGGTCCACTTAATAAAAAAGTTTACAAGCTAAAGCCCCCTTAATTTGCTTAAACATATTTTTCTTAAAAAGATTTTCGCATAATTGCACAGTAATATTGCTATCATTAATTATGACTTCTTTGCCAGCAATGTATACAATGTATATTCATTTGCACCAAAAATGGAGACATTATTAATTAATGATCCAAGAGATTGCTTCTGATTCAAAATACTAATGTAACGTCTAAGTTTGAGGTTGTTTTCTCTGATTGCACGTCATTTTCAGCTAAGGTCTTTATGGATGTCCAGTTTTGGAAATCCAAAGTTAAAAGTTATGAAAGATTCACATATATACACACTAAGTTTTTAGCATGTGAAATGCATGCGGGAGTGGAAATTCGGCTCAAATCGAATATATTTGGATTGAATTGATTAAAATTGAAAATTTTAAAAATATAAATCAAATTTAATCAAATCAATTTGATTTGATTCAATTATTATTTGATTTTATTTGAATTGAATTTTTTAAAAATAATTTAATATAAATAATATATTTTTGAATATTCAAATATAAATAATATATTTTTAACAGATTTTTAATACATTTTTAAAAATAAATTTTAAATACGATTGAACCATTTTAATTTAATTTAATATGCGTTTAATTTATTTTGATTTGATTTTGAATAAAGTCAATTTGATTTGATTTCATCAAAGTTTTTTTTAACTAAAAATCAAACTAAATTGAATTCATCAATTTTTTTTTAAAAAATAAACTGAACAAAATTTATATTCAAACCATATCGAACTAACTAAACTAGTTCAATTCAATCAAATTTTTCGCTTACATTAGTTTGGAACAACCCTAAATGCATATGTGCTATAATTTCTTTTATGATCTTGTGTTTATTTTATTTATAATTAATTATAATATTTAATTTTCTACTGTAATTTTTTAAACAAAATTCTGTAATATTCTATTGAACGAGGTTGAAGAACAAAAGCTTAATGCAAAATTTCTCCTTCGAAAATTTTAAAAAAATCTTGGAAATTTATTTATTTATTTATAAATTCAAGATATATATATATATA